>RJWM01013002.1:0-54621 GCA_004363535.1 Dasyprocta punctata | reverse complement strand
TATGTAGTTCAGGCTGGCCTTGAGCTCACTTTGTAGCCCAGGCTGATCTTGAACTCACAATCCTCCTGCCTCAGCCTCCCGAGTGCTGGGATTGCAGGCATGCACCACAAACTTGGCTTTTTCTAGGTGCTATCTCAATGGAATTGTCTCCCAAAGGTCCCTATCCCTCATCTCTAACACCGGGAATCACATTTCACTGTGTGAGTTTGGAGAGAACATCAGCAGTAAGTTTATACCTCTATCTTTAGTAACTTCAAAGCTAATTGTTGGCAACTCTGCAAAGTAATGACGAGAAGGAAAGATTACTTTTTCCTACCTGTTAGCAAGAAAGATGGGTTGTTGTTGTAAAGTCTAGAAACAAAAACCTGTGCTCAGAGTAGGTGCCTTCAGCAGAGAAGGGTTAGCACCATCGCTCTCCTAGTTCAGAGGCTTGCTTCGGAACACATTTGCCAGCACACTGGCAAGGATCCTACTGAGTCTTACCAGGATGTTAATTTATTTTATACAAAACAGGGAAGCATTGCCCACTTTTAGTATAAAAAAGTGTCATAACCAGAATTAGAAAAATCATGCTGTACCAGTTTGGAGACTGCCTAAGAGAAGAAGGAACTAGATGCTAAGAAGACAGAAGCCGATTAATGGAAAAATATCAATTACAACATTGATGAAGCAAAGTAAGGATAGGCTATGGGTAGACTAATCCCGTCATTGCAAAAGCTAATGTATATGTACCAACATGCTTATGTGCACAGAAAATTTCTAAGACATAGAAGTAAATACATAGCTAGAGGGAGTTGAGACAGGGGTAGGGTGCCAAATAAAAATGCAGAATCTTATGTTCAAAAATTATTAAAAATTCCAAGGAAATAGAGGCACGATTAACCAAGCACAGGTCCCTATGAGACTGCCCAATCACAGATCCATGAACCAACGCAGGCACCACAGCAAAATATAGCTAATGAAGTATGAAGAGATCTTTTTCAGTATTTCTGTGTTATTTTCTTCTTTGCAATGTCTAAGTATTGTTTTCTTAATCTAAAAAATAATATTTTAGGGAAGGAGTTGTAACTGAGTGAATGGTAGAGCATTTTCCTAGCCTACATGAAGTCCTAGGTTTGAGGCCCAGCACTGCAGAAAAAAGTATATAAACTTACTTGAAAATAATGAAAATATACCAAGGATTCTATACCTTCTATCTTTCATTAATATGAAATTCTCATCCCTAACTACAATTTCTGAAAATCACTATGCGATTCCAATGACAAGTCAATATTGAAGCATAACAACCATGATAATAGAAATACTATGACAAATATTTTGTTTTTAAAATACATTAGATGTTTCCCTTTTGGCCTCTTTTAATGTCATATAATCAGGAAAAGAAGTATATTGGCAGTTTTGCATAGAAATGGATTTTGCACATATTTAAGGACAGCAATACAGTAATGAATTAGGAAGATCCCGAAACCAGCAATCAGAAGCCTCAGCTACAGCTCCAATCTCATCAGATGAAAGGATATTATATTGTTCATTAAAGTCATCAGATTAACTCTGCTGTCCTATAGCAGAACTCTTACAGTACCCTAACATGTCCCCTTAACATGTCACTATGGCGCAGAGTCTAGCTGATCATCTAATGAAGTGAAGCTCTGAATATACATTTTTGTAAAGTCACATTGTTTATTCATTCCCTTACTGTTTGTTGAGGTAAGAAACTTTCGTGAGTGTACAACCAGATCCTGCAATGTGCCGGGTGTCTAGTAAAAGAAGATGAATGACAGATGCAGTCATTTCAGTATAGTGTCAAGTATTTCAGTGGTAGGGAGGAGTCCAGAAGCAGACACTGGCTCCAGACCAGGAGGCTCTGGGAATAAGGTGGTTGAACAGAATAGTACTTATAATTAGAAGTCATCTGAGCATCACATCACTTTGAAATAGTTGAATTGAACTAGGAAAATAGGACACATTTTTCATTAGAACCTTTTCTATGAGAATCATGCATTCAAGCCTAGCACTCTCTTTGACTTACCTCTTACGGAGGGAAGAGATGATGGGTCACATAAGGGGGCAGAAACCGACAGGTGAGGAAGGTTCTCATCTACTCAACTGCTCCAGTTTGCTTGCCTTGGGTTACACAAATATGGAACCATCCAACTTGAAGATTTTCAATTAATATGGAAAACTCAGGTTTTTAAACAGTGATAACCCAGAAGACTCCCTGTTGGCATGAATAGTTCAAAAATTGTGCTATGAAGAAATAGTACTTTAACTCCTAATTCTGGCACACTTCAGGTTTTGGGAACATGTTAAACTGAATTATCTTTCTCCAAAGAATCAAATTAAAAGGCAACAGCATTTGACTGAGCCACTGAGAATTACAGAAGGTTAGGGCCCCCAAATAGCATTGTGCTTTCTTTAGAATCTCCAAGTAGTCATTTCTCAGTTCAATTTCCTTATGTTGTTTTTACAACTGTTCCCTTCTTTTTCTTACTGTTTTACATTGATGAATGCCAACTCTATACTTGGAAATATAAACTCACCTGTAGGGAAGACACAAATCCACTGAGATCTAAAAAGGGGCTCAAGTTTCCAGTAAATGTAACCAAGGAGCCTCAGCTCACCTAATGATGCGTGAGCAGCACTGAACTTCTGCACCTCAGTCACTCTCCTTGGTGTCAGCAACATTGGGAGGAAAGAGAACAAACCCTCAGGTGGAAAGACAAACGTGTATGTATGGAGGGCAACTAGGAGTGGGAGCCTTTGAACTAAACTCTAACTTTATCCAACTATCATTTACAGGTTTCTGTATAACAGGTACGATTATTCTGATGCCTAATTGTATCCAATCCAAGCAAAGTCAATAAAAAAAAACAAAGCAGGTGTCAGTGATACTTTTGTGCATTTCTCCAAGTATATACCCACCTCTTAATAAACCCTAAGTACAACATGACTAAAAATTGATTAGAACTTAACTTTGTAATCACAGTGTGAAATATATAGGCAACAGTTTAGTCTGTTAAATTTACACCTGAAAAAAACTGACCCAACTGAATTAAAGCCTTCTTTTTTTGTCAATTGAAAACAGCTCAGAATTTAAATCACTAATAAAATATCTGAAGGAAAAGTGTAATCAAGAAAGGGAAACATAAAAGGCAATATTTATGGAAACTTTTTAAACTCAGCTGTTAAAACAAGACATGTAACTTAAATTTTTTAGTATAATGTTTTCAAATTGAGTAGTGTCTTGGACATTAAAGTGTTTAAATTGTTGGAGTGTGGCTAATTCATAATTGTCTGTTGTGTTTAATATGTGGATTCCATTATGGTTACATAATTCATTGCTGCTGTTGGTTTCAATAATTGGGGGTGGATAAAAGGAGGAAAAAGTGCACCTCACTCTCATTGTGACTTTTACATGATTTTCTCCTTCAGCATTCAAGAAATACAATGACAATCCAGACCAAATGACAATATAGAGTAATGATTTTGTTCCAATAGGTAGAACTATGTCTGGTATTATATACTTGCTTCCTTTCTCTCTGATCAGTCTCAGTTTTGTGTTATGGTTGAACCACCTTCATCTCATTCATAAATAGTTATTTATCTTATCAGAGCAGTGTTTCTCAAATTTGGGCTCCTTAGAATTGTTGTGGAGCTTTCTAATACAGGTGCAATACTTGGCCCTGAACTGTGATAAGTAAGGCTCTTCCCTCACCTCATTTTCTTTTTTTCTTTTATACCAGTGTTAAGCCTGTCCAGGAAGCAGGCATTCCCTACATTAGTAGCCAAGTAGCTCCTGTTGCATCCCTTTCTGACTTCTTCTCTTGCTATTTCAGTAGGTTTCTGTTAGCTGGGCTGAGTTCTGTGTTGGCAGCTACGTTAATTTGATTGGATCCAAAGGAATGCTTCCCTTTCTGTAAATGTTGAAGATAGGATCTACGCAGGATGAAAGAGCAGAAAGATGAAGACAGTTTTTTAAGAGCTTTCTATTCTATTTCAGCACTTCATTGATTTAACCCAGTGAGCAACTGAGGCTTCACTTTTCATTTCTTTAAAATTCCTTGCTATTTCCTTGCTACTTTGATGCCTCTGGGAAAAGTTTATTGTTTTAGTCAGCTTTCCCATTGCTTGAAAGAGGACAGTTTTAGTTTGGCTCAGGGTTTCAGTCCTTGAGTGGCTGGCTCTGAGGCAGAAGCATCGTGGCAGATGAATGTGGTGAAGCCAGGGGGCAAAGCAGATTAGAAAGAGCACCAGAGAGGAAAAGGCTGGGAAATCAAGCCACTCTCCAGCGTCACTCCCAATGACCCACACAGGCGCACCCAGAAGTGTGCTTTACTGAGCTGCTAGGTAGCTCTTACTTCAGCCAAGCTGACAAACAGGATTGACAGTCACAGTTATGGATTAAATTATTCTTGTGTCTAAGTATCATCATTATTAGGTTACTACATTCACAGTGGCATAAAATGGAATGAAAATCATGTCATTGTATATTTAAATCAAAAGTTCCCAAAGTCTTGGTTGTGTTTTCACCAGTA
Organism: Dasyprocta punctata; assembly: GCA_004363535.1. Taxonomy (NCBI): domain Eukaryota; kingdom Metazoa; phylum Chordata; class Mammalia; order Rodentia; family Dasyproctidae; genus Dasyprocta; species Dasyprocta punctata. The sequence continues at coordinate 50,086 of RJWM01013002.1, read as the reverse complement.
AATGATACTTACTATATCCCAGGGAATCAACTTCTTTAAACACACTCATTAGGGTTCTCCAGAGGAACAGAACCTATAGAAAATATATGTGTAATTATGCAACGAAATATGTCAGGTAGGAATTCAGAACCAGAGGCAGGAGAGTTCACAGTGGCTGTTTGCAGTACACAAGCAGAAGAACCCACAGTGGCTGTCTGCTTGCTGGACAGCCTGAGGATCCTGTTGCTGCTCAGCCCAAGAAGACGGAAGTCACAGAACAAGAGGGATCAGGGAGGCAGCACCAAGGTCCAAGCCCTGGAAGCTCACTGCAGAGTTATGGGTGCAAATCTGTGTTGGAAGGCTGAAGAAACTGAGACGATGCCCATAAATGATGGAGAAGACTGAAGCTGTTTAGAAACAGGGTGTCTTAGTTACTTTTTGCTCGTTGCCGAGACAAAATACCTGACGCCAAAGTTAGGGAAGGAAAGGTTTATTCTTACAGTTTCTCGGGAGTTTCAGTCCATAAAGTGGGCTCCAAGGCAGCATGGGATGACGGGGCTACAGTTCATGGCAGCTGCAAGCTACAAGCCGCAATCCGTGCTGGCGAGAGAGAGGGCGGAAGCCGGGGAGCAAGCAAGAGGAAGACCCGCCTTCCCTTATACTGTATCTCAGCTCCACCCCTGGGCGGGTGTAGCAGTCACGTCATTAATCCTGGTGCTAGACAACAAACTGATCACAAGCATCAGACTCAGCCCCATCAAAAGTATGAGGACTTGGGGGTACATAGCATATCCTATACACAGGGTCATTTCCTTCTTTCCTTTTTTATTCTAACCAGACTACAAGTCAACTGTTTGCTACCATGCATATCCAAGCTAGGTCTTTCCTTTTCAGTGGGTGGGCCTGCATGTTAGCTACCTTCAGTCATACCCAGAGCGTGCTTTACTAGTCTGATAGGTATTTCTCCATCCATTCAACTTGACAGATCACAATTAATTATCCCAAGAGTAGAAGTTTTTTATGCATCATGTAGATTATAAATTCAGTCTTGCATATGCTTTCCACTTTTGCCAACTCACAAGAGAAAAAAATCAGAAGTTAAAGACCTAGTGTTTCACCTAGAAAGACATGAATGCATGAGAATGTAGTGGAGACTAGGTAAGTGTTCATCAAGTTTGATTTTATTTCCTGGCAAGCAGTTTAATATTATTTCTCACTCTCCCTTGGAGTTAGTTGTGCGGCCATGTGACTGAGTTATAACCAATAAAATAGGGGCATTGGCATGCCCAGCTTACAAGGCTGACTCGGAGAACACTGAGACTGCTCCTTCCTCCTGCCCTCTGCAAACATCCAGCTCAAGCAGTTCTCAGACGTCATAGTTTAAGAAGTCACAGTCCAGTCATCCTGGCTCCCTGAATGAACTCCATGCTCTCATTCTCTAACATCTTCCTGGAACCACTTGGATTGCTATATTTTCTTTTGGGGAAAATTTCAAATTTGTTTAAGAAATTAAATATCTCTGTCTCTATTCGTAATAGTCCTTACCTTAGTTCACCTAATAAAGGCTGTGGTGTTGTGATATTGGAAATAAAAATAACTAAACGATTTTGTAGCGTTCCAAATAAGCTTTGTTTAAAAAGTAAGCTCCAGGCCAGGATGGTGGCACACCTGTAATCCCAGGATTTGGGAGGCTGAGGCAGGAGGATCACTTCAAATTCAAGGTCAGCCTGGGCTACAAAGTGAGTTCAAGGCACGCCTGAACTGCAGGGTGAAACGCTGCCTCAAAAAGACAAAAACAAAAAAACAAAACAAAACAAAAAAAACCTAACAACAATAAGCTCTAATCTTCAAAAGAACCTAGAACATGATGTGCTAGTTTCCATAATTCACTAAAGTGCAAAAGAGTGGTAAAAATACCATCTACTAAATACTTTGTAGTGGCTCACACTGAAAATATCAGATGATGCAAAGCTTTTGTGTACACATCTTTGCCTCCAGCTGATGAGATGTGATTTTCAGCCTCTCATGACCTCCAGAGCACAAGTGTTCTTTCCCTCTCCAGAATCCATCTTGATGGAGGTATCCTTACCCCATCATATCCCAGAACCAGAAAGAGATGCTTACAGAAAAAGGTGATCCAATTTTTGGAATAAAGTTGCTGCAGCAATCCAAAATAGGATGAGCATTACTCCTGTGATGGTTTATTGGGCCAGTCCTTCATTCAACTCTCAAAGCACTGTTCTGCATAGCAGAAATGAATTTAACTTGACTAATACAATACTAAATTTTATATGAGATTCCAAGATGTTTAAACAAAATGGATTTACCATTCCTGTTGCTTTTTATAATTAAAAAAACCAATATATGTTCATTCTAGAAAATACAAAATAAAAAAGAGCATATTTTCATAATACCACCATTTCAAAGTAATTGTGATTATCTTCCCAGGACCCTTTCTACACATACATGTACGGTGGTCCCTTTGTTCACAACCTTAATTCTTTTCACAGCTCTGGTTGCAAACTGAATTGGATGAGAACTGAATCAAATTTCCCCATAAGGTCAACATTGAACCTAACTGTTGAATTTGATTCAGTTCTCATCCAATTCAGTTTGCAACTAGAATCACGGAAAGAATTAAGCTCATGAACCAAGACACCAGTGTACTTTACATTTACAAAAATTCAGCCATTATTTATATTCTGATTGAAATCAGGTTTCGACAAAAGTTGTCATGGAATTATCCTCATCAAAATATTTTCATATTACAATATCATGCAAAAAGATGAAATCAAGTGTATTATACTGAACATAATCAACCATTTGTTCTTAAGTCTTTATGCTGCTTCTACTTTATTTTGCTTTTAAAATATATTGTGAGAAACATCCTTCAATAATTCCTAGACGTAGATTTCCTTAAAAGCACCTATTTACAGACACAATGGAGGAGTTTTAATTCATCTTTCTATCCAATGAGAACCTACTTTTGTGTTTGGTAGAAGTGTTCTGGCCATTGGAGATTCAACAATCTACAAAAAGACAAAAAGTCCTAATGCCTGACAATACATAAGAGCATTTGTTTGCATGACTTCATAATATGATTTGGCTTCTAAAATATTTGTGCCTTTGTTAGGGGGAAAACTAGTTATTTTAATGTTTTCTACCAAAGTTGATTATTTTCATAAATCCTGGCTATTTGTATTGATCCTATTTACATTTCATTACTATATGCTTGTGATACATAATAATTACATTCATCTTGGGGAATTGGTACATGTACATATTTCATCTTGTTTATTTTTATTTCCTTCTTCTCTCTCTCCACCCTCCTTTTTCCCTCCTTTCCCTATTCCCTTCCCATATTCACTGAATCTATCTCTTTGCTTTCTACTGTTTGCACTTAATGTTCTCATTTTTTTCCTTTTGATTGCATATAGTGACCAATACCTGTGCATACTAGTATCAGGCAATAATATTCATGGGAGAGAAAAGAAGTATTTTTTAATTGTATGGATAGCCCTAAATACTTATGGTAATTTAAGCCTTTTAAAACAAATAATCTGGCTGGGAATATAGCTCAGTGGCACAGCGCCTGCCTGGCAAGCACCAGGTCCTGAGTTCAGTTCCTGATACCAAATAAATAAATGAATAAACTGTGCATTTCCTTTTTAAAATTTAGCATACCAGAGTGCTGTGAAAGACCCAAAGACTAGATATGAATCATGTGACTGAAAAGAACCAGTCTTTAATGTATAGTATTGTTTTTTTTTAACTGTCATACACTTAAAAGAGCTGACGTTTGAAGTTAGAAATCTTTTCATTAGGATTATGAATTAACTTCTTATAAAAACTGCCTCACTGGCAGAGTAATCAGTACTAAATTAAAACTGTATTTTCATTTTAGTTATGCTTTATCATTTCTACCTTTCATTAATGAAAAAGTAATATGATAAAACAATTCTTTAGAAAATGCTGTGTCTACTAGATTAGAAAATGCTATGTAGAATGTTTGCAGTTCAGAACATGTTTGGTGGGTGATTGTGGTAATACTTCCTTCTTTAGCTCCTGTAGTTCTTGCTAGTTCTGAATCCTCCCTGGACGCTCCAGGTACCTGTTTTGAGAATGCTGATTTGCTTATGGTGAAGTTCTTTGAAGTCGTCCACTCAGAACTCTGGTTTCCACAGCAACTCTCCAAGTCCTAGTGCAGGCAGGGGCTGCAGGGTGGAGAGGGTGGGGAGGAGACCGCTGTGACTTAGGCATTTCCTGCCTTCTGTGACATTTTCTCTAAATGAGCTAATGACTTTAAAGTGCTTCACAGGGCACGGCATGGCAACATGTTGCTTGCCTGTCCTGGACCTTGCTGTGTGCCAGGATAAATATTTAAGTGCTTGTATTATCTCAAGATTTAAGTACTCTGAGGTGGGACTCTTGCTTCCTCCGTTTTACACATAAAGGAAGGAAACCTCGAAGAGGACATAGGATTTGTCTAAAATTATCTGGCTATTAAAGAGTCCTTCCTTGAACAGGGTTGTTTTGCCTCCGGCATCCTCTGGTATGCTGTATTTTTAGGTGTAGCCACAATGAAAAAGGACTGGCAATCTAGAAGTGTTTTGTTTTGTTTCTGTCAGTAACACGCAACTACTTTGATTTTTCTAAACCTCTGTATCTCTAAAAGTATCTAGTAACCATACTGGTAGCTGGGAGGGAATGCAATTTGATACCGAGAAGAAACTACAAGAAAAACCCATACTGGTAATTTAATTTAAAAGCTAGATCTTAAAAGCCCTTTACCGGTGGCATGAGCTGAATTGTACTCTCTCCACCAAACACGTTAACGTCCTAACCTCCAGTACCTCAGAAAGTACCTGAGAAAGTGCCAGCGTTTAGAGATACGGCCTTTAAAGAGGCGAATAAGGTAAAACAGGGTCTCCCTAAGCCAATATTACTGAGGTTTTCATAAAACATAGGAATAGGACACAGACCCACAATGAGGAAACACCATGTGAAGATACAGAGAAGACAGACATCTATAAACCAAAAAGACCCTAAAACGGAACCAACCCTGCCTACCCCTCAGTCTTGAATTTCTAGCTTCCAGTTAATGTGAGGAAATAAATTTCTGCTGTCAAACCCACCCGGTCTACTATAGCACTGTGTTATGGTAGCCCTAAAAAATTGATACAAATGGAGTTGAACATTTACTAGTATCTAAAATTAAGAGCCTTTCTGATTCAAAATCTTTCTTTAAAAATCAGAAATTTAGACTACAAAAAGTTACAGGTCAAATTCAGTGAGAAAAAATGTCTATTTATTCCACAGATTATCTTACTCTAATGGAATTTGCTGCCCCAAACAGAACGTGACTGAGAGGATCACTGGGGGCCTTGACTTGTTAGTCATTATAGACTAGCCATATTTGTGGAAGTAATATTGGATATGAAGGCAAAGTAGAGGAACTTTCTGGATTTATTAACTCAGCCACTTTAATGCAGTTACTGAAAAGAGTAAGACTTTGCAAAATCTCACTAAATTCACTGTGGATGGACAAATGCACAAGTGACTGGGAAATTATGGAAATGTCTACTGTTAAAATCAGCAGAAAATATGTGCATGACTAATAAAAAAGAGAGTTCAAGAGAAAAAGGAAAAAGACTGAGGAATAAATTAAATTTCATCAAAAGGTATTCAAAGGGATTCTCTGTGGCTGAAGTCCCTTTTACTTTCAATTCACTAAGTATTTTTAAAGTGCATTAATGGTACTGTGAGGAAAATGAAAATAAAAAATTGACTCTGATCTCAAATACTTCTTTGATAAATTATGAGAAAAGAGACACAAACTCAAATGCCTATAATTTCGTGTAGGCGTTGATAAAACCCATAATGGAGATAACAATATAGTATGGAATCACAGAGGACAGAGAAGGTAATTCTGGGTAGGGTCACTGGAGCAGACTTGTTGATAGAAATGCCATTTGTGTTGGGTCTGAAGGTTGACAGGTGGAATTGCAGTGGGAAAAACTTTCAAGGCAGATGGATTAAAACAAGGAAAAACAGATGTTCTTTTTTGAGGGCAAATCATGGTCAGTGAAAAAGTAGAAATCTGTCATGCTTGTTTGAGGAGTTGTATTGAGAGGATGGACCATTGACCCCATACTTAAGTCAAAGAACCTGGGTTTGAGTTTTCTGTTCACCATTTCTTAGATTTATGACTTCAATCTTCCTGAGTCTCATTCTTCATCTGTGGAAATCTCTACATCAGAAAGCCTGATATACAATAAAAACTTAGTAAATGTTACCTGAACCTATATAATTCAGACTTGATTATATAGAAAATGGGAAGCAAATAAAAAATTTGAGCATGCAAATAAGATAACTAGAACTAGACATTTAAAAATTTATCTCAGCAATACTGTGTGCTGGGTGAATTAGAGGACAGTCACCATGAAAAAAGGAAGGGTCATCAGGAGAGCGTCAGAGTAGTACAAGATCAAGGCAATGAGAGTCTAAAGCAGGGCTCTGCTGGTGGGAATAGGAAGGAGGTGGGAGACTGTTGGAGAGCTAATGGCATTAGGATATGCAACCTGGGACATGAAGTGTTGTTCAGAAAACCAGATTCTGAACCTCTACTTCCTTTTTCCAGTAATATTTCCTCCAGGAGATATCTCTATGAATTCTCAGTTACCACATCTTTCATAAGCTATTCCATGCCTCTTTAAATCAATGAGACTAAAAAAAAAATTAAATAAATAAATAAATAAATCGATAAGACTTACTAACTGATTAGATGAGAAAGTAATGAATGTAATAAAAATTGAAAATAACACGAAAAGCTTATGCATTAGTTAGTGGGTTAGCAGATGATGTCATTACTAGCAGTATACAAGAAAGGGAAATGAACAAGCTTGGGGGGAGAATATTCTGAGTGTTATTTCTAAGCTTCAGGGGCTATCTTTCAATTAAATATATAATTATATGAGTATTCAAAAAATTAAGTATTTTAGATTAACTCACATACCACATAAACATAAGACTGGGAAACAAAATGTTTTTCTTTAATTTACAGATTATTTTCATTGGCGATTCAACCAACAGAGGGATCATGTACTACCTGATTGAAAGGGTGAATGAAACGCTGCAGGAATGGCAGAAGCTGCATGGTACTAAACTGTATCCTAATGTCAATGGTGGAAAGACTTTGATCAGTTACTCCTACTATCCTCAGTTCTGGCTAAACTCTTCATTGAGACCAACATTTGAGAAAGCACTTGAACGCCTCTTGCAAAGGTACAATGAAACTATTATAAAAGACACAATGCCAGGATGTACTGATGTTTTACAGCAGTTATAATTGCTCACTGTATACCAAAGGCACTGAAAAGCTTAAATACCCTATAATGTGGCTGAAAATGAGTTACAAATGACAAGGAGGTCCTGTGATCAGGAAGCCAGACATGGTTCAGTGAAATGTGAGGCCATGCAGTTAAAATGTTTACCATCTGTTTTAAAGCAACATGTGTTGTTTTTCTTTCTGGATTTCAGATCACGTCCACTAGAGAATACTGGCCAGACAGTATTGGTTGTTGGCGGTGTTCAGTGGCTTAATTCCAATCACCTGCAAATTATTCACAAGGTTTTGAAGAGGTAAATTTATACAGCAATGATTGTCATGAATATTCTAAATGTTGTAAAGGTAGTATTACTATGACTGAGTTTAATCCAGATTTTGTTTAAAGAAAATTTTGTAATTTAAAATTAAGACTTTAAAGTCTACTTTAAAATATTTCAAAATTTACTTTTTACATTCAGTCACAACAGGCTTTCAGTATCGACTTCTAAATTTAATACGGAACAATATATGACCAGTGACACAAAACTCTACCCATAAAAATAGCCCTAATATACATCAAATCTACAAAAAAGGAATTTAGTCCTCTATGCTATTTATCACATTCTGAAAGAATTCTACTGAATTTGTTTATGTAATTAAACATCTATAATGCAAGTGAAGTTTGTGACTTTAGAATTTTAATTATTTCATTCAGGGAAAATTTACTTAATATCCTAGTGATCATCAAAACTTTGGGAATTGGATTTCACTTGCCAGTGGATGGAGTACATTTCTTAACACAGGTAAGCTCATTGCTTCTAAGTTATGAGAACTTCATAGTTTCTATATAGATCCCTGTTGGGATATGACCCAAAAGACACTATATGATATTCACCAAGTTTCATAAAAACAAAAAGAGATCATATACTTAGAGGGTGTGATTTCAACTCAATTATGATTATTCCTGGAGATGAAGAGACCATCACTTACCAATGACTTGTAAATAATACACAGAATTCATGAAACAAAAAAGGAGGTGTCTACTATGCAAAATAAAGAATGGAGGCAAAGATGAGAGGGATAAGTATCCTGGAACCCACCAGTGTTTCATGCACATTTTAAGGCTATATTAAAAGGTTTTCCTTTCTTCAGGTTCCTACTGAAACCACAAATGAAACTGTTAGTACCAGTGAGTCTTTGGGGGAAAGGATGACCTTTTTGAAAATAAATACTTTAAAAAGAACTTGGAAATTTTATCTTATTTTGTCCACTAACTGAATATGCATAAAGGAAAACCTTGGGTTCTGATCAGTTATTCTGTAGTTATTTGAGAGATTATTTCCAATTTCATTTTTTCCAGAGCCTCATTCAATTGCTTTGTTGTTACCACTTCAGAGAGACCTGGTGGAGGGCTTTCAGACTGTCCCGCCTCATCGCCCCTTGGGTTTTCCTTTGGTGAACTGGATGTCTGGGGTTGCATCTTGTTTAAGTGTCTTCTCATTTCTTTTCTTTCTTAGTTTAATACCTGGGGTGGTGCTTGTAAATTGCCTATGGTGTGTTGCATTATTGGTGGTATTTAGGACACTTAGGTGATGATTACTTCTCTGAGGTATCTTCCAGGTGTAGCTGGTTTTTGGGTTTTGAGTCTGTTGGAAGATCTTACTTCTTCAGTTTGTTGGAGATGAGAAGTTGTTGCTCGTTTGGCCTGGTCCCTGGTTCTTTGGCATTGTGCCACAGTATTTTCTGTGACCCTTAGTTAATCTCAGTCATGGATTATCAGGGCCAACAACTGTTTAAAACAATTATATCAATTTTGGCTGTAGTGGTACCAATAGATCAAACACAGTCTATAAAACAACAAACAGACAAGCTAGCCTTTAATTTGCAACTTTTAACCATATAAACTAGATTTGTGATTATATAAGAAAATGTAAATCCGGGGCCAAGGATTTAGCTCAGTAGCATAAGTGCCTGCCTGGCAAGTGCAAGGTCATAAGTTCGATCCCCGGTACCAAAAACAAACAAACAAAAAAATGTAAAACCAACCAGATAATTATATGCAATATGTAAATCTGCAATGCATCGAATTTGCCTTTGGGGTTAAAATTTAAAATGGATTAAGGAGATAAAAGAGAAGTGGAAAAAGAGAAAGAGATTACAAGTAAGATTGGAGGAAAAAGATGGGTCCCACTGACTTGGGGAAACTGGTGCAGAAGATTAAAAGAAAAGAGACGTGAAAGAGATAAAAGTTAGAACAAAACAGAACCACACTCACAAAGAGGTTAGGAACCACTTTCATACTCATAAAAAAACAATGAAACAGAAAGAGAAATAAAAAGCAAACAAAACAAAACAAACAAGAAAAGAAAAAGAGAGAGAGAGAGAAAAAAGAGTCCACTTTCAGATTCTCTCTGGGTTCATTAGTAGACAGCCTGTGGAGACAGAATTCCAACTGGTGCCACTGTATTCCAGCAAGCCAGCTGTTGCTTTATGGTGGAGTAGTAGACAAACTTAGCAGGGCTGCCCCAAGACCAGACTCCTTTGGGCTCGCTGCAGTCAGAACAGTTTTCCAGGGGTCTGCACCCAGCTAGGAGCTACTGGAGGAAGCCAACAGCAGTTCTGGTTCTGGGCTTATCTGGCCCGACTCCAAAATGGCTCCCAGCCAATTGCTCTCTCCTTGGGAAGGACTGAGTCTTCTGCACTCACCTCCAGCCAGTGCAGTCCTCCAGGTCTGCCACTCCCCTCCACTGCCGCATCTCTCTGCAGAGGCCTCTGGGTTTGCCAGTCATCACCATCACCATGATTGTGCGTCCCCAGGTTCCAACAGCTCCTCTCACGCAGTTAGTCTGGCTCTGGGTGAAGACACCACTACTGCCTTCTTCGTTGAAGTTTTTCTTTTTACTTTCACTGTGGGCTGCTCTGAATGGAAGTTCATACTTCCATTCTGATCAGTGCTTAAAGATGATAGTAAATATATCTCAGCACTCATAGAGGCCTCAGAACAAAAAAGAAAGATGATGTCCAAAAGTCAGAGAACTGACTGCTCCCACTCCAAGTGAGCAGAGGCCACGAATACTGCAAGGGCTGAGTGCAACTTCAGAGCCATAGTTCAGGGGAGCACTGGGAATTGGGAAGACAGGAAACTGTCCATTTAACACAGAAGGACCTTAAAATTTATCTTTGTATCTGTGTTAAGTGCTCTTAGCTTTGCCCAGCATAGAACACAGAATCTCCCTCTTCTTTCTACAAACTTTATCTGTCTAAATGCCATATCTTTTATGATGTAAAAACAGGAGCATTGGTAGAAAGCAGCCTAAGTAAAGCCTCCAAGTTCAGCATTCCTGTTAAAGCAGCAGGGGTTAAGGCAATTTAAAGTGAGTAAATCATTCAATACCTGGAGTAGCTGAAGAGTTTAAGATTACCTGGGATCAGGAGGGGGTCCCTTTGATAATTTTTGCTACAGATTATGAGTTGGACACTTTATGTTATTTGAAGAGTATCCTTCAAAATTTTAATTCCTACTTGAAGACTCTGATAGCACTGTTACACTTCTTTTCATTGCAGCTCTTTGCAGCAGCTTTTTGCCCTGCTCACATTTAACATACTCACAATCCACTCGTCTCAGCAAGTACTTCTTTTGCACTTGTTATGTGCCAGACCTGTAATAAAGATCATGCCCACTACCAGAGCTTTGCTGGTCCTACTCATTCTTTTCAAATGAAGTGAAAACAAAATGAGAGAAGAGGAGGAATAAAACATGGGTAGAAGGAGAAAGTGATGAAAGCAAGTGAGCATAGAATATAATTCCTCATCATACGCTCACATGGCCATGCTCCCCTCTTCTGCAGACTTATACTCCCTGCTATGAAAACTTACACATATGTGCACACACAGATGATCACTGAGTTCAATCAAACTGAGCAGTTTCACTTTTCAGGCATTCCAAGCTCACCTCAAGGCCTTTGCAATCACTGTTGCCTCAGCTTGGAACCATTTGCCTTAACTCACCTGCATAACTTCCAGATACTTCCCGTTACAGTTTAAGCGCTCTTTCCTTTGGGAGGATTTTCTGCAAACGCTAGATTACTTTGGCTCCTCCTTCCTTGAGCTCCTCTAATAGTGCCTATGTCCTCCTGTCACTCAGCACATACAATCCTTGGTTGTCCATGTATCCTATAATCTGAGACAGCAAGGATATGAGGATGAGTGGTTGGCTTGCATGGCTCCCCTTGGTGTCCCAAATGTCAAGCAATTCTTAGCACATATTAGACCCTTCAGAATACCTAGTGCGTGAGTGAATGAATCACTTGTTTCTATGCCTTGTATGCACCCCTTTTTATCTGAGAAATCCATTCCCCTTTTCTGATGATGACTCACGCTTAAATCATGGAAGAAATTTTCTTATGTTACAGAGGTGCAACTTTACATGCCTATGTGCTAAAAGTCACCACTTTCCCTTACTGGGGGACTTCTCAGGAAGGGTCATTCCAGCTCTAGAACTCTAGGTGGATTTAGGGAGAACTTCTGCTGCCACTGCATTATAAATCAAGTTCTTCCTCTTGCACAGTTCGCACTTTGCTCCCTCATACAAATTGATCCTGAACGAGAACACTGTTCTGTTAGCCTCTTGTTTCCAAATTTCTGTTTCTCATAGAACTGCTTTTTCTCTAAAAATTTTTTTTCTGGAAACTACTTAAAGTTCTACATACCTTCCATAACCAGATACATTAAAATTAAGAAAATACTTGTAAACTGAAAAGAAGAAGCCTACACACAGTATTGAATATACTGAATTTCACTTTTCATTTGATTTTGGAGGCTGTGAGCAAATTCACATATCTCTTTCCCTCCAGATTGCTTTTTTTGAGCCTTTTCTATTCACTACTGTTATTTTGAGAGAGACGTTCTTCTTTGACTGTCATGTAAGAGTAAGTATGCAAGCACAGTGAAAAAGACAGAGAATTGCATATATTTGTGCTGCTTCTTTTAAACTTACAGTTGGGTTAACAAATGCCAGTCATTTGCTTTTTTACCCGAAAAATGAAAAATCCAACTTGCTCTTTGGAAGGGAAGGGAGGGTACTGTTTCTTCCCTCTGTTAGTTTGGGTTCCCCAAAATCAACAGCAAGACCAGAGTGACCCAATGAGAGCCCGCAATAGGAGGAGAGACTAGGAAGGGTGCAGGGAGAGGTAGGAAGCATTTCAGACCATAGCATCCAATGCGAATCACTCAGTCCCGTACCAGAGCTCTTCTGTCTACCCAGCATGTTAGAAACTGTGTTTGACTGCAATGTGTTTGTTATAAAATAAGAAAAAGATGAATTGGGTACAATCACAGATTGCAGGCAATTTTTGAGAAATTTTTCCAAGTCATGAAGTCCTAAAGTTAGATCCCATCTGTCTTAGTCACTTTCTATGTTGCTGGGACAAAATATCCAATATCCACAATTCAAAGGCAGAAAAGTTTATTTTGTCTGATGTTACGGTTTTAATCCATAGTGGGCTGGTTCCAAGGCAGGAAGGCATGGCCTGCTGCAGAGAGTGCTTACCATGATGGGGTAGCCAGGAAGCAGAGAAAGAAGGGAGGAGCCAGGGACGGAGATTTACCCTTGCAAGTCACAACCCCTATGTTCTGCCTTTTCTGACCCGGCCCCGCTTCCCCATAGCATGTTTAGCTGTGAACTCGTTCCTGGATTAATCCACAGATGAGTACAAAACCCCATGATGCAATCACCTTCCAAAAGCCCTTGGTCTGAGCACAAGGCTTTGGGTAGACATTCTGGATCCATTCTATAACATCCTCTTCTTGACAGAGTGCACCTGAACTAGAGCTCTGGCTATGCTTCCTCTATACCCAGGATGAGGAGGGAGATGGAGGGAAGAAAGTGACTGAAAGTAGCAGCAGCTGGAGCCTTCATTTAATGTTGCTGCTCCCCAAACCATACTATTCTCTTCTGACTAGAAAGCCTCACTCTAGACTGCTCAGGAACTCCTTCTCAAAACCCTGCCATTCAGCTTTCCCCTGCTCTGGACAGAACCACTCCTTCTCCCTGTTCAGGCCTGGCTTGTTTTCTTCTAATAAAAAGGTTTTACCAGCTACTTATACATCTGTTCTTCTTATTAGAAAATGCTGTATCAAGAGCAGTGCTACGGTTTATACATTGTGTCAACTTGAGAAGTCTAGCAGCTTAATTAAGTAAGGCAGCAGCTCTACATCCTGGGGTGTAGAGCACAAACAGTTACCTGGCCATTGTGTCAATTTGAGAAGGTCAGAAGTTTAACTGAGAGACTCAGAAGGGAGCCAGGGGTCTTACTTTGTAAACATCCTCATCCTGTGCAAAGGAAGGCAAGGATGTTTGTGGATGCTACACCCACCCTGGGGGGGGGGTGTCCTGTGTACTATATAAAGGAGGAGAAGAGGCTTGCTTGCCCCCCCTTTTACTCTGGCTGCTTTTGCGGGGCTGCTGCCTTGAAGTGTTGTCCCTGTGCCATGCCACCCTGCCTTGGAGCCAGCTGATTGTGGACTGAAACTTCCAACAACTGTAAGCTAAATAAACCTTTCCTTCCCTAATTTGGGGTGTCAGGTGTTTTGTCTCAGCAACTAGTAAAGAGTAACCAAGACAAGCAGGTACTATCATTTATACAAATATCACTGTCCCTCAGCAAGAAACTAAGCATGAAGCAGTTTCCAGTTAATATTCAAGTGGCTAAATGAATGAGAATACAAATAGATGGAGCTAACACTTGTGATCCTCAAATGCTGGTTTTCAAACTGAGAATTTTAGATCTTTATTGTGGACAATAAATAGTTCCTTTAAATGGATAGGGAAGTTCAGAACTGTGTATCTCTATGGGTATTTCTGAATTGTTGTTTTATATATTCTCATAAATAGTTACATTGATGTTTTGAATTTTCAAACAGAATGTATCTAAGAAATTCAAGTGAAATTCTTCATTTCACATTATGCCAAATCACTTTTAGACGATAATAGTTATATGATTTCTGCTTGAGTTAGTGACTCATAAGCTAATCCTCTTAAAAATATTCATTCTTCGGCTTTGTAATACAGAGTGAAGTTCAAAACCTATGGAAAGAAAATGTGGTTATTCTGGATACCGCAAAGCAGTATGGCTATGAAGTAGTTGACACATTCAGCATAACAATGGGGCGATACAAAGAGTTTCTTCAGGGCAACTGTGGATGTCATTTCCATGAGGTACTTATGCTGGCTTTCTGATATTTATGGCTTTTGATTTTTTGAAAGTTGTACTGTCTGTCTTATTTTGTACATACAAAAATGATGCCAGGAGATTAAGTGATGTGTTCATCATCACTCTGCTCACATATGTAGTAATTACAACTTTGACTGTAAATCAGGTATTGAAAAATGTGGGTTTAGATCCTAAGAAACTAGGATTATTGTTCAGTACCTGCAGGACAAAGAAAACCTGGAAAGCGCTTACCTTCTCCAACAGACTTCAAGCCTTCCTATCAGAAATCTCACCCAAAGAAAAATGACAAAGTTTCCCAGCTTGAAAATCAGCACTATTTAATGTTCAAACTAATGAATGGTTTAGTGGATGCATAACAGGAAGACCTGTAGTTTGAGCAATTCTTTTTCTTCCCCAAGGGTAATAATGATTTTATTTGTAAACAGTAATTAAACAGGCTGAGTCCATAAGGTGACAGTGGAAAACAATTTTACTCTTTTCCCTCCTGTCTTTTCAACTTCTCTGTGAATTATTTCCAACCAATCATTTGAATAAAATTCTGCGTAGATTCCTTAAATAACTCAAAAAGATCCTGTCACCTTCCAATCACTTCCGCAGGTCAGAGTGTCACTTCAATACTGAGTTTGTCCCATCTTGTTTCATAACCACATCTCATTCCCCTCCCCCAACTCAGAACTACCAGTCTCAGAAGTAGGAGAAAGAATGCAGGGGATTTCTTTGTTATTTCTCCATTTTGTTTAGCTGCTCTGTTTTCTACGCCTTTTGGGATCAAACTAGAGTATAAAGGGACAAGAAAGACAAGAAAAGTCTTACTTGAGTGGTACAGGCACAAACCACCACTATGCTTTTTTAGTACTTTTGTGAACTTGAAAAGACTCCCCACTAGGACCTTCTGATTGCAACCTTCTGTATGGAGGCAGTACCTGTCTTGTAGCTAGATTCTTTCTTTGGCTCCTTGTAACCAACTGTCCGTCATCACTCTGTTGGAAGTCACATCACTCCTTCAGGCATCTTCTTGGAAAATATTCACATTGGCACTAAGTTTGCTGTACTTAGTTGTCCTCATTTAGTCTATAGAAATACTCAGCACCCTTGATCTGCTCCTTTGGAGATGCAGTTAATTTTCAATGCAGTCATTGATTTGCTCTCACTGTCTCATCCTCTCTGCCATCTTGAAGATGATCGATAGCCACAGTGTCTCATACCAGCTTTAATACTCACGACAAGATGGACACGCATCCAGTTCTCCAACTTGATCTCTTGAATGCCTTTTAGCTTGATTTAAAGCAAGGATTTAACAATTCCCCAAAGAGAAGAAAATCACAGCACATTTGGAAAACTCTTGTAGAAATTAGTTTTCTTCTTTTTAATCTCACAACTCTTTTGATGAGACAAGAGTTTGCCAAACTGGATTTTGTCCACTCTTTTGAAAGTCCTGCAAAGGTTATCCAGACATGGTTTGGAATACGAGGTTTCTTGAAAACTCTGGATCTGGGTCTCAGGAGATTTCACAGTCACTGAGTTGAAGAGTAACTCCTTTTTGCTTTCCTATCAGATACTGATGCACCCATTTTGTTTTGTTTGGCTCCCTTTGTAAGCCAGAATTATTTCATTCCTTGGCTGACTAAAGTTTCTCTCTGAATCTCTTTTCGGTCTTTAACTTGGTGTCAAATCCTATCTTGCTCCCCAAATTCTTATAAATGTCCCCAAAGCTATTAACACTGCATTAACTCTGTATAATTTACAGATGGTTTTACATTATTCTTTTATTTGACCAGTGGAAATGAGAGCTAGCAGCCACTGTGGAGAACACAGCATTTTGAGTTTGGATTGAGCAGCTTGAAACTTGGCTATGCTGTTGCAGAACAGTATTTTAAACTGTAAGATGCTGTGTCTACTAACTGCTTCCACAAGAAAACATGCCACCTGTAAAGTACTCATCGTACTTGTAAAAAGTCAAAACTTCGAAACAAAAGTGTAGTAGCTTGGAAGAGAAAGAAGCAATGAACTTGCAGCTGAGGCGATCCAGGATCACAGTTGGTCACAAAGCAAGCTGATGGCTGCCAAAGGCACAGAAATGGAGAAGTTTGAAAGACAATACAGAGACTGGGAATGTTTTGCCTCTTTTAGAAAAGACTTATTTATTTATGTTTACATAATGTGTCTTCAATTTAGTATTTTGGTGTGTGAGGGAGAGAGTCTGCTTTCCTTTTTCAGCTTTAGTGTTCTGAAAGTCTGAAAAGGAAATGTCCTCCAATGATTTCCAGTATGGCTCCAATTAAAAACAGAAGATGTCCTTCCCACATGATTGTATTACACATACCTCCTGTCACAATGTCAACTGGTTTATACTAAACGTCCTGGAATGTGATAACCACAAAAAGACTTTTTGAAACATCAGCACTAAAATATTAGTTTATAAATATTTCCAATAAAACTATCTTTAATTTTCAAACTAATGATTTGAGTGTGTCAGGAAAAATATTAGATTTTATAGGTTTTGCACACTTAACATGTACAAATTAATTACATTTCCAATGCATGCTATCTTGATGGCAAGCTACATAAGTCTCTTCAACATTATCTCAGTTATTCCTAAGCAGGGTCATCCAGTTTGAAGTTTTTATGATTGAGCTAAAAAATACAATTCTGGAAACATTTGTCTTTCCAGTTACAATATGGAATTGAAAACATCATCTTTCTCAATTGAGTCACTTTATCATAAAGTTTCTAAATTAATTCATGGCTCTGGCACAATTATTGTCTAACTCTTGGACAATTTGTTCCACTGACACCTCAGTAAGTCTCTAATGGTGACCGATTTTTTAAAAAATCTTTTTAAACAATCACCAACCATCTTAAACACTGTTAGCTTATTACAATCAAAAAAGCTAAAACTCCATATAAAGAATGGTTTGATGACAAATGAAACAAGCCAGGGAAAAAGTGGTTACTAATATCATGCAAAACATATTAGAAGGCATACAGTTTTTGCCCTCTGCTTGTGAATTTGGAAAAAAAAGTTTACTAGAAAATAATAGCAAGAATGAGAAACAGTTATATTAGAGTCATGAGAAACTTGACTTGTGGGCTGTATCTTCTGGTATTCAATTAAATAGTTCCCACAATAAAGTCAAGGATACCTGAGAAGAAATGATATAATCACTAAAATAAAGATTCTGATGTTTTTTATTTACTTTGTGTTCATAATTCTGCAGTAGACATAACAAACCTGATTTGGTGAACTCTTAATGCCATAGGTTAGATTAAAGGTCTTCAAGCATCCCTTTTATCTGTCAAGCTACCAAAAGAGAATATGTTGCCACAGTGAATCCATAAACAATTTCCCAACTGGTGTGCATCAGTTTTGACTAAAAATTTCCTGCTGATTAGAAAAGCAGGTGTTCCTGTTTATGGATGGAAATGGAATTTTGTTTTCCCATTGTGTTTACATGGGGCAACAAACAGAATCCAGGTAGCTGTTGCCCAAGAGAGGTCTTGGATGATGCCTTTCATTATGTGACAAACATCTACCAGGAAAAATAGAACCTGGAGAGCACTCAGTAGTACCGTCAGCTCAAATACAGTTGCAGAAGAGGCAAATCCACAAGCAATTACAGTATGATTATTAGTCTAATCAGTTGTATAGGGCCTTGTATACCTTTATTTTCTGACAAATATAACCGCAGCTTCTGATTCAGTCAACAAAATCCAGCTGGCAGCATGAGCCAGCAATAAAACCAGCAGGTTTCCTTTGATTCTGGTGCCATGGAAAGAAGAAAGAAGGAAATTTCAGTTCTTTGTTAGAGATTATTTTCCATTATTATTTAACCTTAATCTACACTTTTTATTATTTAATCATAGTTAAATAAATAAATGATTATGTGGCTAAGAAATACTGCTTTTCTCTTTCTCCTTAAACATTAAAAGTTTGCTATCTAAACACAGTAAAAAAAAAGTTTTAAATTCATCTGCCAAAAAATCTGAAATAGCAACTTTTGGAGAGAAAAGCATAAATGAACCAAATATAGTTAGTTGACTTAGAAAATGCCAGAATTTAATTATTAGCATAACTATTTTCTAACAAATTAGTAATGACAATTTATTCAACAGATATTTTTGAGTATCTACTCTATGTAAACATTTCACTACTATTGTAAAGTGAGCTAAGACATTACCTTATAACAGTGATGGTGAGCCTTTTAGAGCTTTCAATGATACAGCCTGCTGTGGCACATGCACCCTAAGTTTGCTGCCACTACCTTATAGCATTTTTTTCCTTTTTCTATCTTTTTTTTTTTTTTGTTCCAGGGATCGAACTCACAACCTCGCACCTGCCAGGCAGGTGCTTACACCACTGAGCTAAATCCCTGGTCCTGCCTTATAGCATTTCAAAGGCAATGTGTCCCACAGGGAGAATTATTTCCTTTAAAGTTTGTTCCCCTCTGGTATGCTCTAATGTACTCCACTGCAGTGACATTTACCAACTATAGCCATCCTTAATTTTGCTTCTCCTCCTTCAACCTCCTAACAACCCCAGTGATGCTGTTATCAAATCCTGTTTACATGCTCAATCTCCTTCCAAGTCTTTCCCCTGTTCTCTGCTTCAATTGCCTGAACCTTGTTTATTCTCCCACTTAATCATCTGACATTTGTGTGGTGAGTCCAGTTCTTGAGCTAAACATTAGTGATGCAAAAATAAATAAAACGCATCTTTTGCCCTGAAGAAATTGCTACAAAGGGTAAGCCTAAAAGCCCGTATAATGAAAGGCTGTGTTAGGTGGCATGTTGGATATGTAGAGAGGCCATTGTGATCACACCAAGAAGGGGCACCTAATCCAACCTGAGGACTAAATGTGTCTCCCCTTGAAAAATTACTCAGCTTAACTGACCGAGGATGAGCAGGCCCTAATCAAGGTCATAGGGTGATTAGGGGAAAGAAGACATCAAATACGGGGCTGTACTTTAAAATCTTTTGCTGGCTCTTTACTCATGGCTTGCCTTTCCATTTTATTAGGAAAGAGATTTCAGACAGTTCTTTCTACAGAAAATGATCACTATTCATTCCATCATCTTAAAGTGAATTCTAAACTTTTCTATTAAATGATTGGAGATCGGTACGTGATGAGAATGAATTCATCGATGATGAAAGACCCCAGCTTTTTGTAATACAGATGTTGGGTTCAAAATCTTATTTTCAACAAAGCACCTTATATTCAATAGTGATAACATCAACTAGGTCAGGATCTTTTTATTAAGAAAGATAATTAAATGAGGGATATACAAAGAATGTTAATCGCTTTGTGTTGAACCAGTACTATGACTCCTTGAGACAGTATACATCCCAGCTTTCGCAGCACTGGAACCTAGAGTATCACTATGGATAAAAGATGCTGACTTCTCACGACCTCGTGTTCTGTGCAAATCTTTATGTTTGGGTGATTACCACCAACCTTAAAGAAGCACTCTAATTCAGTCTATAAGCTTTCTTGATAGTATTTCCTACATCAAATTCTTTCCTGATGAAAACAGGATCTGTAGTTTGGGAAATGTGCCCCTGCTTCATGAACTCTCATATAATATTAGTACATTAAGTGATCCAAAAGTGCTTACAGTAAATAAACTCTGGCTTGAGTCAGGCACAGTAGCAGGCATCTGTAGTCCCAACACTCAAACAACTGAGGCCCTACTGCAAAATGTAGACAACTTCTTTGGCCAGAGTATGACATATGTGGCTACTAGACTATTTTCCAAAACAGCACTCATTCCCATTGAAACTGTACAAACCTGGCTTTTATTGTGTACATTCTTATCAGTGTTTTAGTCTTCTGAGTTTGACTAGATTTGCTCATTAAGTTCTGCTTACAGCATTCTAAAGTTTCTTAGCCTACATCTCCAAACCTTTCCAGTTCCTATCTCAAGCAAGTTTGAAAAGCTTCTGAACCACAGATATGCATTCATAACAACAAGTACATTCTTGGTACTGTATTAGTTGGCATTCTCTAGAGGAATAGAATAAATAGAAAATATATGTATAGTTGTGTAAGGGGGCATCATTAGGTAGCACACAGAATCAGAGGCAGGAGAGTTCACAATGGCCGTTTGCACTCTGGAGAGTAAGAAAAACTAGTTTCTGCTCAGCCCAAGAAAGTGTAAGCCACATACAAGAGAAATTAATGATGCAGTTCCAGTCCAAGGTTCAGGACCTTTAGGAACACTGGAGGGTCACTGGTCTGAGTCTGTTTTGGAAGGCTGAAGAAATTGGAGAGCAATACCTGAACACATCAGCCAAGATGGGAGCTCTTCAAACACAGAAATATTTCCTTCTTCCCTTTTATGTTGTCCAGGTTACAAGCCAATTGGGTGGTGGCACTCCCATTCAGCATGGGTCTTCCCCCCAGTTTGCTAGCCTACATGTTAATCATTGACAGATACAGCCACAACCATACTTTAGTAATGGGATAGGTGTTTCTTAATCCATTCCAGTTGATTTATCATGATTAATAATCAAAGGCATAGAGACCAAAGGTGGAAGAAATGGTGACCCCACATTTAAAAATTGTTTTTTTCATAATTTTTTCTCCTGTGTTCTTCACTTTTTTTTTTGAACATCTATTAACATATGGTACTACACATGCTTTGGGAAAGCTGAGGAGAAGGTCTAAAGTGAATGAAGAACAGACTAAATATGGCAGATTGACTGCAGACATTTTATCTTTTCTTCCACTCGAATCTCCATGAAAAGGACGCTGAAAACAAAGCTCTTTATTCCCACTCCCTAAGGTAGAATAAGAAATAACTCAAATAGGAAGTCTGAATTCATTACATGAAATGTGACTTAGCAGGCAATGGATGCTACAATTTAAAGTGCCTAGAGAGGAGAAACACTTGGAGGCACACTTGCCTATCTACTCATTGAATCATTCACACCTGAAAACCATTGTTAAATGGGTAGATGCCAAGTTCTGTAAAATCCATTCAATCCAGTATCTACATCCACACATATAATATCTCTAAAATTCGGCTGCTGATTGTGAATTCAGAAACACAGAAAAAAATAAAAAATTAATTTAGAGTGTGAAGACAAAAAGCAAAAGTGAAGCTGGCACCTAAAAGGTAGATTCCCAACCTTTTCCTTAGTCCTCCAAAAATGCAGCAGCCAGAGTTCCTTTGAAAAGATCAGAGTTGCCGGGAGTTTGGCTCAGTGACTTAAGTGCCTGTCTGACAGGCGCGAGGTTGTGAGTTCAACCCCCGGTGCCGCAAAAAAAAGAAAAAAAAAAAAAAAAAAAAAGATCAGAGTTGTGCTGAGC
Source organism: Dasyprocta punctata (assembly GCA_004363535.1). Taxonomy (NCBI): domain Eukaryota; kingdom Metazoa; phylum Chordata; class Mammalia; order Rodentia; family Dasyproctidae; genus Dasyprocta; species Dasyprocta punctata. The sequence continues at coordinate 28,238 of RJWM01013002.1, read as the reverse complement.
AAATCCCGCCAGTGAAGACAACAGCTGAAACCATTGTTCTTCACGAATCATTTCTAAGTGACATTCTGGTGCATTATTCTTTTTAAAAAATATGCTTAAGAGAGTTAGACACAAACAAATACTTGTTAGTTAACTTCAAGTAGATTTCAAGACCCAAAAGGTACATGTAAGTAGAGCAAAGTAGGATCTTAGCTTATACTCCACATCAGAATAATATAATTTATTCAAACAGCATTAAAAAACTCAGCAACGTAAATATTCAACCACTTGTAGAAGTGAGTTTAAGACAGAGTTAGTGGCTAGGAACTGCATGATAGTACAAATTAATAACTGTAGCCCCTTAGAATCAGTCTCCTCACTTCAGAGCAGAATTTGTTCCTAGAGCCAAAGCCTAACTGTATATATGGGAAGGAGTTAAATATGTTTAACTGTCAAGTAGGGGATTAGAGGTATGGTGGGAGACAGCCAATATGCTCATTGCAAATTTATACACCCCAAAGCAAGACATATTCCTTAAGAATATTTTGATCTTGTCCCCTAATCTTCAGCATCTTTGACTCATTCAAAATTTGAACTCCCTTCAGTCAAAACATAGCTTATTTCATGTGGCCATAATTAAATGTTTGAAGGAGGGGGTGACATGAAAGAATTCCCTATTATCTGTCAAAGTTGCATGATGTCTTGAAATGGAATTATGAAGTGTAAAGACTGACTTCTAGTTGTTGCTTTTTGCTTTATTTTTATTCCATTTCTGTGAATTTTTAGGCTACTTTTTTAGTTGGTCATAGTTCTATGACTGGATCTTGGATTGAATACCAGTGTGCAGAATGATTATACAAAAGAAAACATACTTGAGCATACATTTACCTTAAGAGATTAATAGGCATATTTTATCTGGTCAGTCTCATGTATTCCAGCCTCAGAAAGCCATTATCTTCTTTCCTCTTTAGACCCTCTCATGATCATGGTACACACTTGTAATCAGAACATGCCTCTAATCCAGTCTAAGACAATTCTGGAACACCTGCACCAGGAAAATTGTTTTCTATTTTGTTCTGTGAATCTGGAACCACATCAGAAGGTCCTTGGGAGCTATTCAGGTCAAGTTCAGTTTTAAGAAAGGTATTCGCTTGTAATCTGCCTGACATTTTCCCAGCTCACCAAGCCTGCCTTTTTGTACTGGCTTTTGGAAAATTCAAAGCTATTTTAGATACAGTCATTACTTGCCATGCTAAAGCACTCATTTTGATAAACATTTATGTGAAATCAATTTTGAGTACAGAAGTTGCACACATTGAATTGTAAAAGCAGCAGCGATAGTTTCATGTCATAATTTATAAGTTTTTCCTTTGTTGGGAAAATCTTAACAAAGCTATTGGCCAAAATCAGTCAAGTTGAATTGTGACCGTTTGTATATCTTCTAAAATATCCCTGCACCTATGTTGTTAATTAGGTAGAGATGTGGAAAAATTTACAATCATAAAATGAGGAATCTTATATATAAAAGCTATGAAAAATTAAAAGTTGACTTCTGTACTCCAAAGTACAAAATTGCAGTTCTTGTTACACTGAGGCACAGAAAAATGTGATCATCTACGTAGCCTGTATATTTATAGCACCTGATTCCAGCTCCCAAATTAAGCCTGTTTTCTATGGTTAATATATTAAGATACGTTATTTTTGAAACATTATAATTTTTACTTGAAAGTCTATATCTACATGTAACTTAATATAAATCAACATTATGAAAAAATCCTTTACTATAAGACATGGTAAGTAAGATGATCTTATTGTATAACACAATGCTATCTAATATATGCTATCATATTTTATGGAGTTCAACTGTTCTTCACTACCTCTTAATTGTAAATATAATTCAAATTATAGCAACTTCGCAAGAAGACAATAAGCAAATAAAAAAGGTAAAAGGAACTACCTTGAATTAAAGTAGTAAAAATTTGTCAATAAGTTATATTTAAATAAAGTAAATATTTTCCCAATCATACTTGTATATGTTATTAACAATATGTAGTGGCTCCATTCCTCAGCTCATTGACCAAGTCATCTGCACCTCAATTTAGAGAAGCTTTTGCATGTGTCAAACCAGTTAGTGTCTGTCTTTGACAGATGTGACTATTTTACACAAGCTTATTGTCTCTGTTGTTAGGCATAACTCTTTTACTAATGTGTTCTAATGACTGTTTTTTATTGTTGATAATTATTATTTTTATGCCCCAGAGGTAACAGAACATTTGTATTGCTAGCAGCTTTTTTTAAAAACTACATTCCAGTTAACATTTCAGTTGGATTTTAACACCCAAATGGTCCCCTGATTTTGAGAAGGACCTAAATGGGCACATTCCCACAAAAGATCAAAGGAAAGAGGCAGTTTGTTCTTGACTACACAGGTATCAAACACTTTTATTGGCATAACATTTCCAAGGCTTAAAAATTTAATTAATTCATTTCCCTCCAGTTTAGAGCCTCTGTGTGCATGTAAAACAAGGTATTATTTGGAAACTCAGAAGTAACAGTTGGATAGTCATGCTGGCTACTGATTTTTACAAATGAGTTCAAAGAAATAATAACCATGTAAACAGATTTTCATGCCCACCATAAATTAACACTAAGTCTTCTTAATGTACCAAGGACCTATTCATTACATGGACACAACATGGTGCCTGACCTTGCAGAGCTGGTTTCAGACAATGTCTTTGAAGTCATTTCATTCCTGTTCTTGCTTCAAGCATCTTAGACATGTGTCTTTATATAGTCCTTTTGAGGGTGGGGACCATGTCTGAATTACTCCATGTGTTTCCTAGTACAGAGTACTCTGAAGATTAAAAGGTGGATATTATTAAATGGAAAAATCCACTAAAATTTTATTTTACAAGGTTCTGTTTTATTTTGCTTCTCTTCTCCTTTTTCATTACAGAAGGATTGTAAGAATTCTTGCTCACTATAAAATTGAAAATTAAGTACAAACAATAAAAACAAAAACTCCTTCCCTCTTTTTTGGAAACTACCTGCTGTTTGTTATATAGTGCCATTCACCTATATTCCTCAGTTCAATCTTATGCAATTAAAAGCATTAGGCTGTCAACATTTATGGTCACTAGATATATGCAACTTTGGGTTATATTTATAAATATCTTAGTTCATCATAAACATTTAGGGAATAGTAGTAGTTTACAAAATACATTTCAATCTGCAGCATGAACATTTTTTTTCTTTCTAACACTACTGAATCTTGTATTCAGCTTTTAGCATGTATTTCACCATGATTTTTGGTGAAATCATGGTGTTCAAGCTTTCTCCCTACAAAGAAATGTGCAACCTTAATCCAGGGAAGAACAGAATAATACAAAGTAGAATACACTTGCTAGTTTAACAAAAATTTACTGAGTGTATGATGCATGACAGATTCTGTGCCAAACATTATTCATTTAAATCTCTGACCTCAGATAATGGTGAAGAGAGATACATAGATAACTTCAATACAATATATGTTGCCCCATTTACCCAGACTCTGCTCCACCTGCTCACAGGAACAAGAAAAAAAAAAGTCTGGGTATAGGGAAGTGGCATTCCTGGAGTGACAAGAGAGTGCTTGGAGAAAGCCACCTGTAATCAGAATTTGGAGGTCTTGAGCTTTGTGGGACAGGGGATGTACACAAGGCTCTGGGTTCAATCTGTAGCCCGCATGCACACACACACACACACACAAACACACGCACACACAGAAAGACAGTAGACAATTGTAGGATGACTATATCACCACCATTGTCTCCCTTTCTGTTTCCTCCTACCTCCCACCCCAAACACTTCAGAGGGTTGTAGGGGAAAGAAGAAAGAAGCAAGATCTTCCTTGTAAAACAAAATTTTTATTTTGTCAAAGAAGTTGTGGGAAAATCAGTGATGTTGGTGACGAAAAGGGATTTGGCTTATCATAAAAGAAGTTTCCAAAAGAACAACTGAGGGATGTAAGAACCAGGAAAGACGCACAGAGTTGTGACAACTAATATCTCCCCCACAGTTTGATGGGAGACTCAATTCATATTGCTGAATGAATGACTGGTTTTTAAAGGCCCCCTTGTTGTCATTTTTCTTCTGTCTCAAATGGCTTCATTATTTTCCTATATCATTTCTTATGATATAGTGTAGAATTTGTCTTGTCCTTCTCATATCCTGCTGCTCACCATTGCAATAGCACTATAGTCAACTAAGGAATCCTTGACGTGGTATGTCTGTACAAGCGCGGTATATATTCATGTATTGTTTTATGTCTCATTAAACTTCTGATGTGTTTGCCACCTGCTTCTCATTATTGAATTTAGTGAAGTTGTTTTGCATTGTAACAGGATCTTTTTAAATGTTTAAATTAATTATTCATAGATTATAGAAAAACTTTGTAGTTTTTAAGTATCAACCTTAGAATTGAGAGTCTCATGGTAAGCAGTCCTATAACATCATTTTTCTACTATCCTGGAATGAAGTATTTCATAATCTTAAAGCATTTTTCATTCTTGAAATAACTTGTGTGTTCTAGTGGTATAGCACACAATACTACTAGATTTTTAAGGTGCTCCTAGATTTAATTTCATAATAGCATTATGGGGGATTTTTGCTATCTACATTTTGACAAATAAAAATTGAAATAGTTCATAGATTTGGCAGCTTTCTGGATTCAGTATCAAGATAATAGAGATTTAACAAAGGAATCAGGAAAATGTATCTTTAATTGTTTCCTGCATAACTCTTTTCAAAGAAATCCAAGTAACTAAAGTGGTATAGTGGTATAAGGTATGTTATCCAGACACTAACAAGGGTGTGTAAGAGTCCATCTCAAATAGCATGGCAGAAGTATTAGCACTTTGGAAGGATTTAGCTTGGCTTCAAAAACCAGGGGAGACCCCATCATCTCGTCTTCCTTTCTCAGAGATCAATAGTGAACTCTAAAAATAGAAATAAATTATCCATCTCCCCAGTGAGATCCAGAAAAATGTCAATATTCCTTTTTTAGAGTATACTACACACTTCAGCAAATACACTGTGGTATATATTTTTGGATCCTATTTATGAATCTTATTTAAGACTGCCACACACATCTACACTAGCATTATCCAGCATTTGTAAGGCAACATTAAACTCAACCTTGAAATCATACAAATATTAAAATAATATTTAAACATTTTTTCATTTTCCATTTTATATGTTGCTAGTATGCAGACCATCAAGCAAGTGCAAAAGGCAAAATTTAAACCACCATCACATAAACAAAATTGACCTCCTTTGTCTTCAGAACTCTGGAATAATATTATTTTAGGGTTGAATGTTATATTTATGCGTCAGTGTTTTCTTCAGTAAACGTTCAGAAAATTGCGCACTAATCCTGAGTGAGTACAAACCGCCTCTAAAATAGACAAAACCTTCAGGGTCACACTGTGTACCTCTCCAGCCTGTTCCATTTGGAGTTATAATCTAACCCAATAGAGATGGAAGGAGCTGCACATAGTATAAATTTGCAGCTCTGGGATCTGGAATATTAATTGATGGTTAACAGCAAACTAAGCTCTGAATTACAATCCACAGAGATTCTTTACCACAACTTGTTGATTTCACTGCCCTTCCTAAGAGACACTTGATCCAAGAGCTTGATCGGAAAAACCCAAACCTCCCCTTACAGGAAAGCAATTCATTTCTTTGGGGTAGAAAGATGTGATTGGTTTGAAAATATGTTACTGTTATCTTTTCCCTTCAAAATGCTAATGGTTTCAACATTTTTATTATTATAAAGTAATTTATATTCATTATGCCAGAAGGAAAAAGTCAAAATCAAGAGTTACAAAATACACTTGAAATCACCTGAAATCCTCCAAGAGGTCACTACTGTTAACATTTTGGTGCGTATATTTACAGATTTTCTATTTAAATAACCTCTAAAATAGATCATGTTCGCTTACAATGTAACTAAAAATACTTGCCTCCTAAATATATTATGTGTCATTTTATTCAAATACTCCATTTTTAGGAACTACTTTTATTGCATTCTCTTCTATGGAATCAAAAACTGTGAAACTAAATCATTATATAGCACTCAACAGTATTAGAAACTTGATGTGATCTAGTATTACTTCATTAGACATCAGTAATGGTTTATTGTGCCCAAGTGTTGGCAGAAGACAATGTTTTACAGTTAAAACATTCCAACATTAAAATAATGGAATTATGATTCGCTATTCAATTTGAAACCCAAAATACCATTAGTAGTATTTTCTCTCCTTTTCTTTCTGTCCTATTTCCCAACTGTTCCCTGATGTCCCTCATGGTCATTACCACACTCCTCCACTCTTTGATGCTGACAAATGGAGTTCTATTAGCCCAGTTGAAGCTTAGAATTATAGGATTCTATCAGGACAACATTTTGTCAAATGAATTATTATGCCATATATATGCATATAAAATACATATAAATCACAAAAAAATTGTAACGAAAAAGGATAGAATTGAGTGCCTGAGGATGGGAAGCTGGGAAAAACAAAAGCTTTTTATTATAATCCATTGTACACACTGTGAATTTTTTATAATAATGCCTCTGCAAAAAATAAAATTTAACCAATAGCTATATATGTTTCAACAAATATACAAAGTTGTCAGCTTAACAAAGGCTCAATAAACATTTTATGATATACTAAGTGCTCAGAGAATTAAACCACAAACTGTAACAATGTCACTTTATGTGCCTGCAATGGAAAGATATTTTTTCTTTTCTCTGAAAATGGTTTTGGTTGACATTCTACAGAAGGGTGCCATAGCACAATTAGAGTACCATATTTAAACCAGGGATCTGGAAAGGGCTCAACAATGTTTCTCTGTTCTGATGTTACATTAAATATATGTCACTTAAATATACTCACAGACACACAGACACACAGACACACACACCAGCATGGTAGAGCGGTGGAGGCTTCATCTGAGACGGTTCCTTAGGTGCATTTGCAACGAACAGTTACACTGAAGTAAGAAAAGTTACAAGTGAATTCTAATTTTGACTTTGATTCTTTTGAAACACAAGTTCTCCTGGTTTTTGATTATGTAAATCATGTTTGTGCCCTTTGGGTGTGGCAGAGATGCATTCAAGTTTGAGAGTTAGTTGTATTGATCTGTGCAGGTCCCGACATTGTCCTTGATTTTGTCTCACTATTTTCTTGCTCTTTATTTGCAGGTAGTGAAGTCAAAGTCACCCAAAGAACATCACTTTATTAAGATGAAAAGATTAAAGAATCACATCGTGGGAAAATATTTTAGCAATCAAAACAAACTACAACAGCGAGACTCTATAACCAATTTTCAATCACCATATCATGTCCGAGGTCCAATAAATCAGGTTTGTTCAGAAATCTTGCTCAGCAGGATGTGTGCCAGTGGAAGGACCGTATAGACTTGGTGAATGACAATTGCATTTGGAGTTACAGACAAGTGACTCACCTGGATGATGATCTATGACCCAAACAATGTGCCTCATGTGTATTTTGGAGTGGGCCCATGCCTGCGCACATCAGCACATCCATGCACACCAACACACACACTTAGCTAAAAAATAAATAAAAGTAGTAGTAACACTTGTCTCCCACAGCCTTACAAAATTAATATTTGAACTTGAACAATTAGTTGGTTTCAGAGTGAAAGACAAGCTATAAAAAAAGATTACTTGAAGTATAAACCAGTATCACTGTGGGCCAGAAACTGCATTGTGGTAACAAACAGAAATATAGACACTTGAATTATATGGGAAAGGAGATAATGCTGTTTAGTATTGTCCTATCTTCTCTATAGGTATTCTAATATTAAGAAAACAAAGAAGAAATTACATTCCACTTGCAATTAGAGATTATGCTTACGTTTTTCACTAGGAGAAAATGTGGTATTTATGATGACTTAGAGTAAATTTGTGGATCTAAGGCTTATGAAAAACATTTCTCTTTATATTTTTAAAATGTTATAATTCAAAGGAAAAGAACAGAAATGATGTTCCATAGGGAATTTGAAAAGAATGTATAAGAAAGATAAAAAGTGAAATATTTTACAGCTAAAATGTCAGTATATTTAATTCTGCACTTCCGGTGTTTTTCATAAGCATTCCTCCTGTCCTGTCTGTGAATTTAGAAGGGTAACTGCAATCTAAATTGGTGAAATACATGATATTTAAATGACGAACAAAATATAGTTCCTTGTATATTTCTCTACTATGTTTTGTTGATGATCTTATTTAAGAAAGCTTTTGTTTGCCAATATAGACCTATGTAATGTAAGGTTGCAATTACGTTTTACATAAATATTTTGTGAAGGATTACATATTCTCAATGTATAAGCATAAAGCATTTGTACATGCCCACAAATAGTGTTATAGTTACTATCTATATTTTTTTCTTGGGGAACCGTATCTAATCCAAATTTTGAAAAGGCATAAAACTCTTATTAAAACTGTAGCATGCATATAAACATCTAATTCTAGTATTGAAATCATTCATCTCATTAGTTTCAAAATGGTAAATAAATTACTATACAAATACTTTTTTGGGAGAGAAGCTATTATTACAGTAGCATTTAATGTATTATTTCTCTTTTGATGAAAAAACTGGTAGATTTATTCAACATATGACTGAAATTACTAACTAAACAAATACCTCAATTTCATTATCATGCAGAAATGAAACTATTTTGATCCATCAATTCTTCAGTGTAAGTACCCAACTCCTTCAAATATTCTATTTTTATATATATTTTTATATGAATATAAGCATGAATTTGTATTTAACTGTCTTAAATTATATTTAAATGCAAATATCATTTGATATGAACAATATGCATATATATTTTCCTATGATAGGTATTTTTGAAGCAATGGTACAGAATTAACTTAAAGGTGAAAGATTTTTCTACTTACACAACTATATGAAAGCATTATTTTAAGTTTTCAGAGATTTTTTAATGACATAAAATGTTACCAATTTATGCAGCCACCCTATCTTGTTTTAATGCATTTCACATTCTGTGACAGTATTGTAGTTATTGTGTGTTTCTTACAATTTACTGTCAATCTGATTGTAATAAACATCAGACGGAGGTTAGTCTGGCATTTACCTCTTCGCTATTGAAATAATAATAATTTTGGAAGCAATTGTAATGATACTATTAATAAATGTCTTGTTAATTAAAATTTGTGTTCAAAAAGTATCTTTATTCCTTTCAACGACAGGTATACAACCATGCAAACAGTGACCACTTGGCAGGGGTATTATTATGTGTATTTCAGTACTGGTGTGTGATCAAGTAGGATTAACTGCATAGTTCTTTCCCACTGTGATATTCTGTAAGTGTATGATCAGATGAAGACTCTGCTGCACCATGATCAAAACTTTTGTACATAGTGTAGGGCTGAGCTTTTTTTTTTTAAGATAAGGCGCTGAAATTCTAAAAACCATTTTAATCATTTCTTATTTGAAGAAATTACATTTTATTTTATTTTAGGGAATAGTTGCATGGTTATATATGCACACATGTATTGGCATATGTTGAGCAAGTTCCTAATTTGAGTGAGAAGAAGAGTAGGCATTTTAACATATTTTTAGGTGTGAAAGTTACAGGAAGTGTATTATTTTTGGTAAGAATTGATCAGTATCCAATCCAAACTAAACTAAACTTAAGAAAATATTTACCCTACTAAAAGTCAAGAATAACTGCATAAACAATTCTAAGTACTATTGTTGACACTGTGGTGTGTGTGTATGTGCGTGTGTGTGTGTATTTAAAGACACAATGTACTTTTTGACAGTAGATAAATAAGATCATGTAAAGACATCTGAAAAAGAAGGGCTCACTATTTCTTGGTGGTTTGCTTTACATTTGAGTGATTCAGCCTTTATAATGCTTGTGTACCCAGAATTCTTCTCTACAGAACATGATTACTTACAAAGTGTTGGAAGTAATTACTGGAAATAGTTCCAGTGAAGTTAATAGGGGTTAGGGGAGGATTGTTATTCTGCATCAGAAGTTCCTTCTTTTAGTTCAGTTTCATCAAAAGATTCCAAGAAGAGGTACTAAAATGGATCAAAAATTACATGTCAGTAAGAGTTAATTCTAAGCTGCAAAGTTTTGGTATAGAAGAGGTAGAGGTGTTTAATATAATAACAAGGTTTACAGCCTAGATAGATACTCTAGATTAAGATCTTATTAAATATTGTTTTATGGTCTCCTTTGTTTAAACAAACACTGAAACAATCATCATGTAAAATTTTTCTTGGAATTGTCATCTTACAAAAATATAAAAATAGCATCAAAATCAATGGATACTGTTATAATCTAATAAATATAACTGACTAAGCTCACTCATAATTTAAAGCTGAGTTAATAACTTAGGAAACATGTATCCACGTATAAGAAAATATCACAAAACGTGAGATTGTGAGTTCAATCCTTGGTACCAAAAAAATTTTTTTTAAATAAAAAAGGCAATACTACAGCAGTTTCCACCATTTTGTTTGGATTGAGGAATAACTGTGTGTTTTTTTCAAAATGCATATTTAAAGTTCAAATGCCTTTGATTACTGTTGGAAAGGAGGACATTTTGATAGACAATTTCAGCATCAGGAGATGAACCAGAAGTTGTCAGAAATCCTCAAAGATCTACTAAAGACAGCAGGGCACTTCAAGCTCCTACAAATAAGATTTGTATTTGGCAAGGTTTCCAAAGTTTCATACTGTCAACGAACCTTTTATCATGTTTTTATTGCTGCAGTAACTGCTATTATCAACTTCCATATTTCTTTTATGATTCATTCACTTGTTGCAGGGGACTGCAGAACTCATTTTTTTTTCTAGCTAATATGGACCATGAAGTCTTCCTAAAATGGTGCTCTACTTGTTTTCTTTATGTTCACTGAAATATAAAGCATTTGTTTTATTGCTCTATTCAATGTCAGATCACTATGCCTTAATACACAATTAAATACTAATACACAAACTAATTCTTATAACACAGTATGAGTATAGTCTATAAATCTAATATAAATCAGCATAATTATGTAAACACAACTAGTAAGAGGAAAAGAACATCATTAAGAGAAAATACTATAAAAGGATTTCTGCGAGGTGGTAACATTTATGTAGATTAGGTTTACAATTTGATTTATGCTTACTGGTATTTTATCACAAGTCCGTAGCACTCTGCAAAGAAACTTTTTATTTAGGTTTTAAAGACTTCTTCTGACTCTGTGTAATACATGTGGGAAAAATTTTGCATTTTGGATTATGTTATGAGTAGACATTTAAGATCTGTAACCAAGTTATTTCTTTAGGTGATTTATGTGTAACAACATAGTATTCTGTTTATTACATGAGATAAAAAATACACTTCTTGTCACATGAAGAAGTAGTTTATATGAAATCCATTACAATGTTTAGATACACAGTATTTAAAAAGTAAAGTAGTTACTATTGCTTACTGGTGCATCAAAATCCAAAAGTCATACAGTTTCATAAATACAAAATGCGTTCAATTAATTCTCAATAATATAGTGAATTTTTGTTTATCTTACAGTTGGCTGGTGAAATGCATCAATTTGATACAACTTTTAGCATAGGGCTAAATGGTTTAATAGTGATGGTCTATTGCATATTGATATATTTCATTTAAGTGTATTTTTACTTTCTTCTTATAATAAAATCTACTTAAAATCTATAGACTGAAATTTAATTGCATGGTATCAAGGTGAACATTTTCATTTTCTTTAAAGTTTTCCATTTTTTTATTTGACCCACAATTTACATTTTTTAAAATTTTAATCATGAATTATCCTTGGATATTAGAAAAAAGTTAAGAACATTAAAATAAAGGTCACATATGAAATAATTTGTAATGTACATATGTATCTGCTAAATACCATTTAGATGTAAAAATGTCTTTGGCCTTCAGGAGGTTTTCTTACCTATGAAGATAACGATCTTGGTTTCAGAATTCTTGTGTCTCCTTTCAGTAACTACATGTATGTGAGATAATGATATAAAATACCAGTACTGAATCAAACATAACCCAGGTTAGCGGTCCATAAGGACCAAGTCAATCAGAGAATTGAAAGGTGGTCACAGGCCTTCATTCTAGAAGAAAGACTCCTGCATCTCATTCTGGAAGAAGGACAAATTATGAGCACTTTCTAGCTATCTTTGACAGATAGCTACTTGCCACCCCCCAAAAAAAAAGAAAAAAGAAAGAGAAAGAGAAAGAAAGGAAGGAAGGAAGGAAGGAAGGAAGAAAGGAAGGAAGGAAGGAAGGAAGGAAGGAAGGAAGGAAGGAAGGAAGGAAGGAAGGAAGGAAGGAAGGAAGGAAGGAAGGAAGGAAGGAAGGAAGGAAGGAAGGAAGGAAGGAAGGAAGGAAGGAAGGAAGGAAGGAAGGAAGGAAAGAAGGAAGGAAGGAAGGAAGGAAGGAAGGAAGGAAAGAAGGAAGGAAGGAAGGAAGGAAAGAAGGAAGGAAGGAAGGAAGGAAAGAAGGAAGGAAGGAAAGAAGAAAGAAGAAATCCTTGACTTTCTACAATTGTCTAGGAGTATTATGTTTTGGTCAGTTAATCTAGCAGTTAATCTATATCTGTGATAATTAGGTGCAGGCAAAAAAAAAGAATAAATAATTTTAAGTCTTCTGTGAACCAAAAATAATGTTAGCCTAAATTAACTAAATAGCAGATGAATGTACTTCTAATAATGTATTTATTGTGTATCATCAGGAAAAACAGAAAATGTGCTCTAATCATCACTGTAGTATATCTTCTGAAGAACCTGAAATGACAACTCAGTTTTTACTAAAAGTGTTTTCACCCAGGGGATCATTCATCCACCAGGACAATTCCTACTTGTCCCTACCTTTGAAATGGAACTTAAGCAGTATTTTTCTGTGTGCATTTAATACGTAATACAAGATACATTTCAAAGCTTACGTTTTATGCTCTCCTTGCCTTAATTACATGGAACATGAAGCTTATGCTTTAATGGGCACGAGCTCTCTAGTTTTACAATATGGTAAAAAAAATTTATGAGCCTTTTGTTAAAAATCATTGCCCATGTCATTGGCAGAACATGAAATTGTTTGCGGCTACTTTGTATACTTATGAGATAAAGTTTGGTCTGAATTGAAACAACACCTTTGTAGCTTAAAATGGATTTAGTCATCAACTAGCCCAGATTTGGGTCTATTGATTTCTACCACATGTTCATACATACTGTAGAAAACCTGATATTTGTTCATACTTGCCTACAATGAATGCCCATCTCTATGAATACATTTTGTATGCAAAATATGTTTTTGAAGGGTGTGGATGCAACCCTTAACACGATTTATTCCTGCCAAGAACAGGAATCATTTCAGGAAGACGCAGTTTGGACCATGTCATTTGTACACAGAACTCTCTCTTGGCCACCAATTCTATAAATAAATTGATACTTCGTATAAATTATTTATTCATTACGAGATGGGGCTGATATAGACATTGTATCTCATGTTCCTATTTCCCAGAAGAGTGGGTAATCTCAAGTGGGTGATTGGCTTAAGTGGTGTTTCTGTTTCCTGGCCTCATTGTAAGTCTTTGAAGGATTGTATTACTTGAAGTCAATTTCTCTTCCAATGGAAGCATCCCTGGGCAGTCATCTTTAATAAACTGATATCAAATACAGTCAAAATAAAAGCCTGTTCTTCACTACTGGTAAGTGAATGGTTATGTTGCTTCTTGCAGACAAGAAAGTAAAAATAGTTGTGTGAAAGCCAAGCCTCCCTCGGTTTGTGTCTGGCAAAAGTGTGCCCCAAATAAAGGACTTGAAAACAGGAATTCTGGATTATTTCAAACAAAAACACATGCATACTACTACAAACACATACACATATGTATGTATGTATATAAAATAAATACATATATTGCATATATACTTGAACCCTCCCAATGAAATAAATGAGAAGTACCAAACAATCTTGCAGCCATTGCATTAGTTTCTTTAAAACATTCCTCTTATTTTTTGATTTATAGCAGAAGGTAAAACCTTTAGAATAACAGTTTATATATCTCTGGGTGCCTTTGCAAGGTGCTTGCTGGCCTAAACATGTGGAGAACGTGATTCTAGGCCTAAGCTAAGCACCGGCAGAGCTCAGGGGGTGTGTTAGGGGAGGTGCCTCCCAGTGCTTCTCTTGAGAGGTAACAAGTGACTGAACTGTTGGAAATCACTAAGATGAGATCCTAAGAAACGTTGCTCTGCAGAGTAACAAGGGCTAAAATTATAGCGACTTCAGGAAAGAGAGAGCTGGGAAGTTCTGTGCCCTTCTAAAATTACATGGATTGATAAAGCCAATCTTGTGGGAGCCGGTCTTAGGAGAGACCGCTTCCTACCTCACTGTACCCCATCTACCTCACAGCTTCCCTGTCTTTTTTTTTTTTTTTTTTTTTTTTGTGGCACCAGGGATCAAACTCACAACCTCGACCTGCTAGACAGGTACTTAAACCACTGAGCCAAACGCCCAGCCCTTTCCCTGTGTCTTTGATCTCATGATTTTCACAATGGCGATGCCATGAGGAGCAGCATAGCAGTAGAAACATACCTGAATCCTGCAAGCTGTGACAGACAGCACCTTCAGGTAGAAGGCAGTTGGCAAGGTCCCAGCTCTATGGCTCATTATGTTAAACCCCCAATCTGATTTTTATTTTCTACCCAATTTGCCACATTAATTTTGTTTTTGTGACTTCCATGTCCCTATGCCTGTCATTGCACTATGGCAGAATATTCTTATTTGTAGTCACTTCTGTATATTCTGCTCACAAAACTGAGCTGTTCAAGGCTCAGGATTTATCCAATCACCTTGCTGCCCTGCAATGTTTTACACAGAGCAGGGACTCAACTAATATTGCTCTGTCTGGCTCCTTCCTGTGATCAGTTCTCAGATTAGTTGCTGTCTCTGGTAGGGATTTTTCTCTAGATCTCTTAATATGGGTCGAAGTGTCCTTTCTTCATCTTTCCTTAGCATACTTTGCTTATCCCTAGTGCAACCTTGATTTCTTTCTGTTTGCTTAAGCTTGTGCCCCTAAGAGGTAAACTTCACGAGGAAGAGATGGGCTTTTTGTTGCTGTTGGGTTGTTCTTATTTATGATTTTTAGCTACTTTATTGAGTTATAACTAACCTACGATAAAGCTTACTCTTTTACAGTGTATGTCAGTGGTTTTCATATATTTCAAGTTACACTAACCTACAGTTAGAACATTTTTATCACTTTGTCAAGAAACATAGTGACTCTATCTTGTTCCTCCACCTTCCAAATTCAGACAAATGCTGATTTATTTTCTGTCTCTATAATTTTGTCTATCTTGGACTTTTTCTTATAAATGGAATCATACGGTGTGCAATCTTCTGTGGTGGGTTTATTTCATTTAGGATTATTTTGTTCTAAATAATAAACTAGTTGCTTAACAGTGGAAAAATACGATGAATTTTTATAAAATGAAAAAATAAATGTTAGCATTTTCTGGGGTTAGAAATTGTGTTCAAATAGAGCTTGCTAAAAGGCTTTGACAAAGCTTTATGTTGAAAGTAACACATCACTTTTTAAAACCCTCCTTAGCAAGTACCAGTTGTGTGTTCCCATAGTGCCCTGAGGACTGGAGTGGTAGTCGGGGAAGATGGGAGTCTGGGAAGCTTTGCCCCATCTGGGTGGGGAGACTGCTGGGAGCACAAGGTGCTGACGGTGCCTAAGGTTCGTAACTCATGTTGGTCTAAGGTGCTTCAGATCTCCTCTTTGCTGTGTCCCCATCCATTGCTATCTCAGCAAAAGTGGATGCTCTCTCTACTCTTCCTTTAGCAAAACTGGAGGGGCTTTGATGAAGTCATATCCAGGTGTAAATAAATAATCAGACCTTATGCCTCAAGTTCATACAGAGTATGAAGTTTTAAGAGAGCACAGAGTAAAACATTCTTGGTTGTGGAATTTCAGGCATTAGCTAGCCAGTCACAAAGCTGTTGGAATAAGAAAGGGCCATCACATAACTTACATGCAAAAGTCTACCATCTACACACCAAGACTAGACAGGATTAAGGTTAGACACTGCACTGATAGTCTCATTCAGAACTATCAACCAACTGTGTCTAAAGCATGAGGGAAGATGTCCATTCAGGCCCTACCTTGCTGGCATATATACCAATGGGGCATAGCTTCAGACCTAGGGAAATACTTCTATTAGCTTTCTTTTCCTACCATACTATTTTCAAGTACAATACTAATGTAATATAAAAATTCATTTTTATGTCATAAATCTTCCTTTAGTTTTATACATAATGAGTGTTTAAGGGCACAAAGCATGTTTAAATAGAAGGACATAATGGTTAAAAGAAGCATTGGCCATATTGTAGTAATTTTGCAAACAGCTGTTTTAAGTTAACATATGTGTATTCCCAGTCTTGTGTATATGAGATACAAGTTAATGTCAACAGTACATTAACAATGCAACTGAATTTAATTATGGAACTGAAAGTACTATGGGTGGAGAGATCACATTTGCACCAAAAAGCTTAGGTAAGGAGACATCTGTTTCTGGTGAGTTTCAAATAGGTACTTGCATCTTTCATACTCGCCAGTTCCATACCATTTTTTTTTAACAGTGGTTAACTAAAACATTTCTGCCTGTATTCTTTCTAAATGAGGTGTGATTATATTCTCCAGCAATTTAGTTTTGCAAGTGGCTTTAAATATGCCTTTTAAATATGAATCTTGAGAATGTAAAGAGGACTGCAAAGCATGAGAATGATACATTACACACACAGTTGTGTCCAGAATTAAGGGGAAAAGACAAGTTTCTTCAGGTTGTCCACATTTCTTTATTTTACTAGATACTAACCTGCATGATCTTTTAAAATGTTAATATCCTTCAGAGGGTTGAGGTCACTAGACATCTGCACTAGGAGTGAAGCAAATCACATTGCTCTTCTCCAATCAGTTGGTTAAGTTCAATGCATGGAGTACACAAGGGGAGATAGGACACAGTGTTGAAGGGAGACCTGTTGGGAAGAAGATTCTCTGGAGAAAGAGGAACCTGAGAACCCAAGGGGTATTGGCTGCGTAAGGACCATCATCACAACTGCCTTACTGCGTCAAGTTCAACTCTGAAGGCTAAGTTTTAAAATCACTTCCAGCTGAGCAATAGACTTGGCATATAGCAACTCTGAAGAATTGCTAAAGAGGTACAGGTTATTTATCTGAAGAAGTAAAGATTCTAGCGATGCCCTAATTGGGATGTACCTGTTACCAGTCATTTTGCATTGAACAGTTTCAGTGCAAGCAGAAGATCTAATAAACACATTTCTTGCTTCCAGTGTCTTTAAACTTACTGGTTTCCTCTGCTGCCTAAAGCCAGTGGCTCTCCTTTGTCACACTGCATTTTGCAGCAAGGTGTCAACTGTGTCTAAGAGCAGACAATTTAGAGGGTTACCAAGCATTGGGAACACTGTTAAAATGGAGAGAGTCCCTTGATTAACTGTTGATGATAATGCAAAGTTTATATTCATCCTTCATGCTTAGAGAGTTTGAACAAAGTCTGTGTCTCTATGCAATCTGACAGATGCCACCTCTGCAGTGATTTCAAGGTCAATATGACTGCACTGGGGAGCCAGATGTCCTGGGACCACCATCTAGTCTCATGGTCTGATGCAGGTGATTTTTGCAAATTGTAAAGGAGTTACTCAAACAAGTATATAGCAACAGCTTCCCTCTCTTTTCTGGACTCTAAACAAATGATTGCAGATTATAAGAGAATGTAAATTAATAAAGCTTTTAAGAGGCAAATGATGAGGGATAAATAAAGAAAAATTTCCTAATGAAGTCACTGAAGAAGTATGAATGCTGGAGAGGGCAGTGGTGACATTCTATTTTTCTTAAAGACTTTAAAAATGTGATTAGATTTTTACCCCTGGCCTCCAGAGAGGTAAGATAATTCAGTAACCTGTATCATTCATGCAAATAACAACAGAAATGTTAGCTAAACAGAGTGGTCTCCACTTTGCCATGCTTATTTCTGTGTCACTCTATAAAATGACCACTGGGAAAATGTCTCTTGGATAACAAGACTCAAAAAAAAAAAAAAAAACAAAAAACAACAACAACAACAAAAAAGCACCAAATTTTATTGGTTTCAGAAGCATGAGCCTAGTGTGTAGAATCCCAATTGAGAAGATATGTCAAGTGTTGTAGATCAGTAAAAAAGAAAAGAAAAAGGGAGGTGGCCAAACATGAGAAGACTAAAGAAAGGAAAGGAAAGAAAGGACAGCAAAAGAAATTAAAGGGAGAATGAAAGAGGGGGCTCCAAAATCCTAAGGAAATGATGGCAGATGTCAGTTGGTGTCGTGATTACCAGTCAGCTAGAATGGTCTAGAATTTAACCACAAATTCAGAAACTAGATCTTAAAGACACTATGCCAAAACAGGCATAAAAACAAGGATTCAGTCAAAAACTAAAATTTTCAATTATCCATATGTGCATTTGGTTTTACAGTCCTAAAGCAACTCCAGTGCCAATAAAATACAAAGAGATTCTTCATCAGAAAGAGAATAACAGGAGGCACAAAAGGAAAATAGCTGTCTTCTGTTATACAAGTTGATTTGATTAGTGGCAGTTTTGAAACCGTCCTCTGAAAAGGGCTGATTCTTTTCTTAGCATAGTCTTCAGAACTGTGAGTTTTCTTGCATCAGAAATAAGCCTAACCACTGCAAATCATTTGCTTATTGTATTTGTCATACCACCCAGTAATGAAAGTTGTCTTTTATTCTGACTGAAGTGTTCACAGTGTATCAATTTAACCCTTTAAGTTACCAGTTATTCCAGAGAATATTACATTTTCTGGTCATGGTTCAGCTTTCTCCCAAAGATACTGTCCCAATCAATATCTTTATAATAAAAGTTATCAGTCTAGAACTCTAAATTAACATCTGAAAATTAGTTTCTAACACTGTTAATTGTTAATACACATTTCAAACAGCATCTAAATTCGGTCACCATGATTTGGAACATCAGAGCTGCATGAGTTATGACTGGCATCACAACACATCACCAGATAGCATGAGTGACTGGGACAGCACTGAACGTTCACATCAGAGCAACTGCTACTCAGAAGTGTTTCAACATATGTCATCACAACACGTCCCAAGCCTTGTCTGACTGGGGCCCTTATGCAATAATCCTTACAAGGTCAAGTGTTTCCCAGCACCGGATACTACACACGGATTCCTTGTCCATTGTCCTCTTTGTATTTCTGTTTCGAACTATCGAACTCTCCAGACACTGTGTGACTGAGATGAAGATGGCTGAAGGTGCTGCACAGCCAACTTGGCTGGATGGTGTCAGAACAAAGGACTGTAGTGCAGCTGTGGGGAAGTACAGACAGCACACCATGGACGAGTTCTCCCTGCTTAAACTCAGTGCTGTTCTAAGGATAGTAAATAAGGGAAGTTGTTTTCCCAAAAGCCTTAGGAAAAATACAGTCATGGGCTGCTTAATAACAAGAGATATGTCCTGACAAACATGTCATCAGGCAATTTTTGCACTGTACCAACCTCACAGAGTTGATTTACACAAACCTAGCTGACATAGCCTACTATGCACATGGGCTATATGGTATATATCATCGGACATATGCCCCATTGTTGACCAAAACATTATTATGCAGAATATAATTTTATTCAAAAATATCCAAGGAAGTGTTTGTGATTAAACAAAAGAATATTTTATTTGTTGGATTCTTCTGATGCCTAAATATCTTTAGTAGAGAAAGAACAAGAAGTTTATGAGAGTCACACAGTTCAAAGTAATTAGATAGAGAATTTGCAAAGTTTTGACCCATTTGCTCATGTACTCACAAAGTTAAGTAAAATCCTTACAACCAAAAAATCTTGTTTTGATCCATTCAGGTAAAAATGCATTGCAAAATCAGTATTATAATAGGATTTTTGTACAATATATGCACAGGCAAAGACAAAGATCAAAAGAATACACACTAAAATGTCAACAAAACTATTCTTCTCATGGAATTACAAGGGATTTTCCCTTTTGCTTATCAGAATATTTTAATCTTTTTATAATAAATATACATTGACGTAGCTAACATTTTAAAGCAATAATTAAGAATTTAAAATAATGATCATATGAGCAAAGAATAAAAATGAAAATGTTTAATAAAAATAAAAACACACCATAAGATTTCTTCTGATTGAAATAACACAGTCAGTAGCAATGGTATATCTATGATTCATGTCTTTTTCTGACATTTTTTTCCTTCTTTTTATATTTTTTTATTTTAAAGAAGCAAAACAGAAAAAAAAGGTAGAAGTAATACAGAATTAAAAAACAACAAGAAATCAATACTAGTTAATATATTACATATGAGTCATGCCTTTATTATTGAATTTGTTGTCAAAAGTGGTAGGTTGAATATAAGTATTTGCTTTTGCTCATTTCTGAGAGTCTACTACAGTATAGACATAGTAAATTAATTTCTAAAGACCATGTATCCAAATAGCAAAGCAGATAACTGATCAAAGTTTGAATTATCAGACCCAAAAAAGTAGGATCTAACCCATTAGAGAGAGTCAGCAAGCAATCTACACAACAGCACAGAATTTCCAAGCCTCAGAACTTGGGGGTACCACAATCCTTGTAAGTCAAATTGAAGGTAGAGTTAAAAGCAAAAGAATTACCCAAAAGTCTAATAAACAATTAGATATCAAAATATTTCCCTAGGACAAAGAGCTTAGTGAAAGACACACATCCAGTCTTTGAAGAGTATAAAATCCAAGATGTCTGGGCAAAGGGACACCAAAAATGAGTATAAAGATATCTAACTTTAAAAAAATTAGATAGTAAATGCTAAGACTTCTCAAGATTTCTCCTATGAGACAGAAAAATCATTTTCCAGTGTCACCAAAACAAGAGACTAGACTATTCTCCTGTGGGGAGCCTAAGAGATCAGACATAAATGTACTGACATTGAAGATTCACCAATAAAATGAGTCATCAAAGTGTCTGTAAAATAAAATCTAAAGCTGATAAAAAAAAAATCCACAGTTCAGAACATCTAATTGGCTAAGTATTCCAATCATCATCACAAGCAACAACCAAACAACTAAGGATTGCCAGACATCAGAAACAGTCTTCCACATTAATAGAGAGAAACCAAACAAGAAGAAAAGGAGGAAGAAGAGGAGGAGGAGGAGGAAGAGGAGGACGGTGGAAAGGGAGGAGAGGAGAAGAGGAAGAAGAAGGGTTTGGTAGAAACAAGGGGAAGAAAACCTCAAAAAATATCATTACTGTATTACATATGCTAGAGTAATGTCCCCTTCTCCAAATATGTGCATGTCTGCATTAGCTTCCTGGGGTTGCTGTATCAAAATACTGCAAGCAGGGTGACTTAAAATAACAGAAATATATTAACTCACTGTACAGCTGAAGTCTGGAATTAAAATGATGGCATGGCCATGCTCCCTCTGGTGGCTCTAGGAAAAAAAAACTTCATCTTTTCCAGGTTTGTATTCCTCACATTCCTTAAAATTAGAACAAAATATTTCATTTTAAAAAGGAATATTCAGAGAACATTAAGGAGCTCTTAAAAGTCATACATACCTGCACACCCACACATACTCATATTCATATTCATGCATACACATGTACATTAGCAGAAATGCAAAACTGGGCAGATATAGATACAATTTTTAAAAATCACACAGAATTTAGAGAAACAGCATATAAAACAACATGGAAAATAGGTCATGACATTTGTAAAATGTAAAGAATCAAGAAGTTGATCCAGCAATCACAAAATAGAAAATCCAAAAAGGAGAAAGAAAACAGAAAAAAAAAAGGAAAACTGTAGAATATTTTGAAAATGTGTTTTTGACAAGTGAAACATGAGTTTTCTTACTGAGACGGCATACTGAGTATTTAGAAAAACTGATGAAAATACACCCAAATCTAGCCACATAAACATGGAATTTCCAACCATAACAAAAAGACAATTCCAAAAATATCAGAGGCAAAAAATAAATTCATATACAAATAATTTGAAACTTAAGTATAATCAGATATTTCAGCAGTAAATTTGGAATCTTAAAAAAGTGGGGAAATGTCTTTACCATTCTAAAATAGATTACTGCTAGCCTACAATTCACCTAGCCAAAATATCAGAGATGAATAAAGATGTGGGGGGTGTACTGGGAATTGAAGCCAGGGTCTTGGCACTGAGTTACAGGCTAGAGTCTAAACTGAGATCCTCCTGCCTCAGCCTCCCAAGTAGCAGGAATTATAGATATGTACCAGCATGCCTAGCCCATGTTTACTTTTGTGTAACCTGGGTGAAGCTATTTTAAGACACACAAAATTCTCATAAAAATTTTTCTTTACATGTACTTTCTCAGGAAGCTAAAGGAGTATGTGCTCCATTCAATAAAAGAGTAAGTCGAAAATAAGAAACACACAAGATTCATAAAATGAGGTTTCTACAAGTAAAACATGATCCCTGACATGATCACTGACATGAAGAGTGTCTCTGAACATTTTGGAAGAAGCCATACTTGATTAGAACAGGTTAGGGGACAGTGAGACACTATACCAAAAAGTTTAAATTGATAGTACTTCCAGTTCATCTGAGGAATTTTAGAAAATCCGTGAAATCTGGAGTCGAATATGTTGTAAGAACAAGGAAAACTAAGCAAATGGGAAATCCTGAAAGCAAGGAGGTCTGAGAATGAGGTAAATAAGATATTGATGAAAGGATGCAAAGATTCAATTAAACAGGAAAAGTAAGTTTTTCTAAGGTCGACTCCACAGAGTCATCACTAAAGTTAATAATGTACTGCATGCTTTAAAACTTCTGAGAGTAAATTTCAAATATTTTCACCATGAAGAATAAGGCAATTTCAGGCAATGGATATTTTAACTCACATCGATAAATCATTCCACAAGTTATAAATATAATAACATTACTACATACCCATAAATAGTTTATCAATTTATGGGTTTATCAGTTTATAATAAAATAAAAAACCTAATCAAATGGGAGAAAGGTAAAGGAAGAAAGAAAAAGGAATTGTGATATAATGCATAGTTTAGGATAAATAACATTGGGAGTCATAATAACATAAAAGTCTTCTGTTGATCTAACCACAACTCTGAAATATCTCTACTGGTAGTAGAACAGGTAA
The DNA here is from genome assembly GCA_004363535.1 of Dasyprocta punctata. Lineage (NCBI taxonomy): Eukaryota > Metazoa > Chordata > Mammalia > Rodentia > Dasyproctidae > Dasyprocta > Dasyprocta punctata. The sequence continues at coordinate 4,974 of RJWM01013002.1, read as the reverse complement.
CAAAATACAAAGTCTCCAAGGTAGGAGTAAAAGTGACAGAAATGGTCCAATGCTTAAGTGTTGTCTTTAACAAATTGATGAAAAACACCTACAGAATCAGCTGCAAGAACTACAAATTGTTACTTCTGGGGAGGGTAAACAGTAAGTGGGGAAGTGAGAAATTTATTTTTCATTAATGACAGGATTTTTTACTTCAAAGATTTTTTTTAAGTCGATGGTATTGTCAGAATTTTAGTGAAAAGAACATTTTATTTAAGTTATTTTGCACAATTTTATTGATTCTGTTACATGTCCTTGATTAGACTATGGGATAGTTCAGGTAAGTATAAGAAAAAAAGTCACAGAAAGACTCAAAGACTCATTGAAGGTTACTGCATAAAGCTAAACCCAAAAGATAAACAGTGCAAGGTAAGCTTAATTTTTCTAAGTGCGTCTTCTATTTTCTCCAGTTGTGAAATATATTTATGACTCTTAACTCCTTTATTTGTTCACTTTTGAATTCCAAGCAAGACACACCTTTAAAGCAAGCAATTAATAAAAAGAACCCTGTCTTAAGTGTCATCAAATGACTTAAATTTTCTTGAAAAAATGTAGCATATCTCTTTAAATGCAGTCACAAGTAGCTATAACATGTTCTGTCTAGTCTGAAAATGTATTCAATCTAGCAATGAATAATTGTGAATATTAAATGAATCGGTATTTTCTGTTGCTTATATGACCATCTGCATACATCACATTTCTCAAATTTAACCCACTGATTTTAAGTCACTTGATTATTTTGTGATTTAACTTCATCCAACTTAATATTGATCAGGCTACCCAAAATACTTTTGGACCACTTACCTAAGACAACAAAGTATAAAGGAACCACAAATTAATTTTAATGTTACCAAAGGAAAGTTCACACAAGATAACAAAACTAATAATGTTTCCTAAGACTCAAAAGGTAAAGGATGCTATTAATTAAGGTCACTATGAATTTGGATGAAATGATTCTCTCTGTTCCTCTGAGCTAACCTGCACAAGTGAGGGGGGTGGATAATCAGGGCATCATAGTCTCCCCAGGACTCCAACATGCGGAGTGGGTAGTATTTCAGTGCTCTAAGATGGACCCAATACTAATCATGTCCCATACTGCTGCCAGTTTTCATAAGTAGAACTTGATTTTTCTCTGGATGCAGTCAAGAGCATATGTACTGTAATTCTCTGCCTGTAGCATCTGTAATCTGTAATCTGCTCTCCCGTCTATCTCAAGGGTTTTCAACACTACCTTTTTACAGTAGGTAGCAGGACCAATTGACTTCTCTCTTCTAAGGAAGTGAAGTCTTGCTCTGCCACTTCTGTACTCTCATTTCTTCCATGTATGGAGTAGAATCTACACTTTATTTCCTGGCTCCTCCCCTTGGACAAAGGGAGACCATTCAATTGGTCCTCATCAGCAGGGAAGACCTCCTAAGTAAAATGTCTCCACTCCCCTCTCATGGACCAAGGTGTCCTCAAATAGAGGGTCTCCCCTCTACTTCCTGTTGTGTCTCCCAGTTTCTCCTCTCCAATTCCTGTCATCTCTTCCAGTTTCTCCCCTCCACTTGCAGCTGTCTCTTCCAGTTTCTTCTCTCCTAATGAGTGTGAAGGTAAGTATAAGAGGTGCTCTTTGGTCAGAAAGTTTTGTGATTGTTCATTGACCCACAGCTTCTCAGCCTGAGACAAGATGGGCTCTGACATGTCAGTCTTGCTGTCTCCGGTCCAAGGAGGATAGGAAACTTCACTTTGCATAGTCCAGCACATTAGGAAGTTTTATACTCGATAAAGCTGGTACATTGCCCAAACTGGTTCAGTTCTTTCTGTACATGCTTTATTCATCAGAACCCCTGGGGCAAGGAGGGGGTGGAGTATGAAGGGTAAAATTCCAGCCCTGAACCCCACCCTGGACTGCCAACAATTACTGTAAGATTAAGATATGCTGAGGGCCAAATCAGTTCCTGAAGGAAAACTTCCAGCCGAACCCTGCCATAACTCAGTTAACCTGCAAGGCAAATATTAGTTCGCTCCCCAAAACAGCATTAAAAAGTGGCTCCACTGTGTTTGCCTGGTGCTGGTTTCACTAGCGTGCCCTGGGGATTTCAGACAATGCAGTGGTACTAAAGCAGCAACTGGAATCTTTTATGCAGTCAGCTGGACTCCGGCTCTGCTTTGGCATCTAGCCCAGGATATCAAAATTGTGGTTTTTCAGCCCATTTTGGAAGCTGCTTCACTAAGCCATGTGACAACCCCAAAAGTTGGTCTGGCACCAGAAGACTTCATCATATTGGGAACATGAGAGCCCTCCAGTCGCTGGTTTTGTATTGATGCCTCCTTTCGCATAATCATTAACAGAAGGTGAGAGGGCTACATTGGAACACACCTCACACCTACCAGGTAGTTTGTGTTTATGCCTCTGAAGCCTCATAAATCTCCAGGCTCTGTACACTTGCCTACTCAAATAAAAGCTGTCTCTGGGAAAACCGCTGGCAACTGTGAGTTATTAGGCGAGCTCAACAAACTTACCTGGAAGGGCAAGAGGCATGACCACAGATTTGTCAGGAAGATTTAAGAGTATCAGTTTATTAACTGATTTTAGCACTAGCAGAAACCCAAGCTGTGAAGACTTTAGACATAGCCATCAACAACTCCTCTTGGATAAATCATATGGTGCATTTGAGTGTAATGTCATAGTACAAGACGTGGCACATTTCCAATTGAAAAATGGCAAGTTAGTAGACTATGTCAATGCTGACAACTCCTAATTTAGTGCTTCATTGATTCCACTGTTTTTGTGCGAGATTTCTTGCTTGTTAGAACAACAACTGCACAACCAATACCTCTTGTGTACTCTGTTTTATGGTAGGTGATGAGAGTTGCAAAAGTGGTGGCGCACGCCTTTAATCCAAGCACTCGGGAGGCTGAGGTAGGAGGAGCGTTGTGAGTTCGAGGCCGGCTTGGGCTACAACGCAGCGCAAGGCCGACCTGAGCTACATAGTGCGACCCTGCCTCAAAAAAACCAGGGCCGGGAGTTTGGCTCAGTGGCTTAAGCGCCTTCCCTGGCAGGCGCAAGGCTGTGAGGTCAATCCCCGGTGCCGCAAAAAAAATAAATAAATAAATAAATAAATAAAGATATTTATAATTTAATTGATGAATAAAAATCATGTCATACTAGATCATTATAAAGCAAAAATATATTTAGAATGAATTTTGTAGTAAAGACCTTAGGTTATGGAAGAATTGAGCTGAAAGGGACTTAAATATGGCACGGCAAACTATTAATGTGCTATGTATGACCTAGAAACTGGGTAGATGGGTTTGGACAAGTAGAAAGGAGAGAAGAAAAAGTTCTAGATTTGTAGCAGTATTTCTCAAAAAAAAAAAAAGAAAGAAATTTAAATATGCAGGCCCTGTTTATGAAATAGGAAATAAAGAAATTGGGTTGCTTAGAGAGAATGAATATAAAGAAATGGAGTGAGTATAACCAGAAATGAATGCTATCGAGTAACAAATAATGAATAAAAGACTTCAGAAGTCAAACCAAAGAGGTTAAAACCAATGTAGGAATAAATTTTTTAAAAAAAGATTTAAGTCAGGAAAATGAAAATATTAAGGTCAAGTTTCAATGTGATTTACTTCAGTATAAAGATTGAGATGAATAAACATCAAAATGTTATTTGTTACTTGGCCAGACTTAACAAAATCCACTTAAACAAACTCCCCCTGCATGAGGCAGTAACTAGTGCTTAAATTTACCAAATGACAACCTAGAATATGAAAGCAGTATCAGCATTCCCTGATTTGTGACTGGCGTGTGTTGGCCGAAGGACAGTTAAAACATCACAATATTAACTGTAATTTCATAGACCTACCATTAGAATAAGGGAGATAGTCAGTTCAAAATGACTTTTCCCTGAACATTTTGGTTGCTGTATTTTAGCAAAAAACCTCCAAGAAGAGCAATTTGTTTTTGTCTTGTAGATAGCCCAGGGATTACTTTGTAACCATTACTCTAAAATTGTAAATTCCAGATTTTTGAAGTTGTCTTAATACCTTATTAAAGCTGGCAATAATGCACTAATTGATGAAGTTGCTTTCTTTTGAAAAACTCAGAAAATTTTGTTTAAGGGGGTATTCAAAGAATCTATCTTTTCATGTATTTCAGTTTTTGTGTTTTCCTTACCTGTGTCCTCTGGACAACAGTGGTCACTCCTGTTTGTCAACTTTGGCGTCACTTTTGTTCCCTCATTCTGAAAAGATTGTGCAGAGCTTATAAATAATACTTGAGATGAGCCACTTTATTTCCAGATTTCAGAGTACTTTTTTAAATTTTTATTTTATTTTTTTAAAGCAGGTTGGCAGGGAGATGTTGTTCAAGAGATAAGCCCCTTTCTATTAAAGTTTTATGAGGTTTCTTCAACCCTAAATTCTAGGACAAGAAAAAAATTTTGTACTTGTGGAAATTTAAATAGCAAGACATCATCTAATGTTTTCAACTCTGGCTCTTTCTTCTGAGACTATTGCTGGTGTCTCCTCTGCTCCCCTGAGTCTGTCATTCCCTCAGGCTTTTTGGGCCACCAGGGACAGCAGGGCATGCAGAATGCCTCTCTTCACCCCTTCTGAGAGCCAGTGGTCACAAGCCTGTGCTCTGTCCCACACTTGCGCCATCCAGGTGGAATTTAAAATAGAATGGATGGGGACCCAGTTATGTAAAAAGTCACCTCTGGTCTTCTGTTCTACCGTGGGAGTTAAGACCAGCTGGGGTGCTGCTGGTATCAGTTTCCAGTGCATAAGTCCTGTGATCTGCAACAGAAATTCTTACAACTGGGCTCTTAGAAGTCTCGTCCTCTGATGGGCTGCCAGAGGCAGAGTCCAAGGCATATCTGTGCAGGCAGACTTTTTTGCTGAGTTTCCCAGGGCCTGAGAGAAAACCAACACAAGGAACAGGCTTGCCTG
>RJWM01013001.1:0-52688 GCA_004363535.1 Dasyprocta punctata | reverse complement strand
TTTTTTTGGTGGCACCGGGGATCGAACTCACAACCTCATGCCTACCAGGCAGGCGCTTAAGCCACTGAGCCAAACCCCCAACCCCAGTTTTTTTGAGGCAGGATCGCACTATGTAGCTAAGGCCAGCCTTGCACTTGCGTTGTAGCCCAAGTGGGCCTTGAACTCACAACGCTCCTCCTACCTCAGCCTCCTGAGTGCTGGGATTAAAGGAGTACACCACCATGCCCGGCTCGAGTCCAGTACAAACAGGGCAAATGACAGACAAAAGAAAAAATTCTAAGACAAAAAAAAACAACCCAAAAAACTTCTAAGACAGTCAAAACTTTATCGGCAAGAGAATTCATCAAAAGTAGCATGTAACCTGAATGCATCAGCTGCCACTATTCATAATGAAACATGCTCATCTTAAGTTTGCTTTTGGAAGTTAAACAAGTTAGACTGACCTTTTCTTCCTCAAATACTATAAACTTGATGATAAAGGTCGCCATCCCAAAATAGCAAAGACAACAGGAGATGAGAGGATTTAGTTCATTCTTCAGAGATGTAAAAGACGGGGAAGAGGGGCTGAATTACTTGGCTGGGCAGGGAAAGCCACAGCCTGGGAGGCTACAGCTCTTCCCTCAGAGTGGTAAGAAATGAGCTGATTTCCCTGGAAGATCCAAAAAGGCTCAGGACTCAAGGACACAACTGCAGGTGAGTTGTGGGAGAGTGGGGGGAAAAATACCAAACTAGCTCACAGTCTGAGTGTTTCCTGGTTAAAACCCCAGGTTTCCTCCTCTATCCAGTACAGACAGGGTAGGAAGCGATAGAGGGCCATAATGGGCTCTACTGCAACAGAATGGTGAGGCAGAGTCAGGACTATAGTTGTCCAGAAGCCTAGGAGAGACAACTGTTCCAAATGGACAGCAGCATTAATGACCCCAGGAAAACAGAGATTGTGTTTGAAGGTGTGGTGCCGTACACCTGTAATCCCAGCACTCGGGAGGCTAAAGCAGGAGGATCACTGAGAGTTTGAGGCCAGCCTATACTACATAGTGAGTTCAAGGGCAGCCTGAACTACATAGCAAAACCAGGTCTCAAATAGACCAAAAAAAAAAAAAAAAAAAAGGCTTGTTAAACGTTCCCCCAAAGCCTCATGTGGTCACAGGTAGGGCTTTTCAGAGATGGCTGGATCTAGAGGGTGTGATGCTGAGATTAAGAGTATGTGATTACTAAAGTAGTCCACTCACTGGTTTGGCATAGTTCTGGGTGTGGAGAATGAGAAGGCCCACCCTGGGTGTGAGTGCTGCCCTCCCGAAGGGTGTGTAGCCTGAATAGAATATAAGGGACAGAAAGAGGGCCACCGCCATTGCTTGCTGCTGCTTCTTCCCTACCTTGCTGCCTTCTGCCTGCCATGGACTACTTCTCCTCTGGGATACCCCTCTGCATTGCCACCCTGCCTTGGGGCCAGCCAACTATGAACTGCAACCTCTACAAACTGTGAGCCAAAATAAATCTTACCTCCTTTAACTTTGGGTTTTGGGCATTTTGACTCAGCAATGAGAAAAGTAACTAAAATGCTAAACACAGCAAATGAATTCCTTATTCATTCTGTGTATGTGGGGTGGGTAGGAGGGGCGGTCCTGGGGAGTGAACCGAGGGCCTTTCTCATGCTAGGCAAGTGCTCTATCACCCAACCCTACTTATTTTTTATTTTAAGACACGGTATCACTAAATCCAAGATGACCTTGAGTTTTCAGTCCTCCTGCCTCAGCCTACTGAGTAGCTGGGACTACAAGTGTACACCACTGTGCCCAGTTCTTATTCATCTTGATGACACAGCTGACAAAGCTGGTACATTTGGTGGGTGTTCTTGCTGAGGCTGAATGCTGTCACTACTAACTGCAAGGTAAACCAGAACTCGTCAGGAATTCGCACCCTTTTCCATACCTGGTGTATCTGGAAGACTGAGACAAGTGCCGCATGCAGGTAATCATGCTGAGGCTGTTTGGTATAAAAAATCTGGATTGGATGCTGTCGACCCTCCAGGTAGAGAACAGGTGCTCCATTGAAATACTGAGAAAACAGGTCCACATCCATCGTAGCTGACATCACAACCACCTATACGAGAGTGAGGAGGATGGGTAACAAGCATGGTACAGCCTTTCTGCATCCCTCCCAAATCCTAAAAGCAGGTGGTGGAAGGCTACTTCCATCATTGTTTAACTTTCTCCCATGGTTCTAAAGCAGAACGAGCAGAGAAAAATGCCCTGAGAAAGCAACACAAGCCTGTTTTCTTAAATATGCTGCACATACTTTGAGAGGCAGTTTCCCCAGCTCCTTTCGCCTCTTCTGTGCTGCTTTCACCACTCCAAAGAGCACATCTGTGTGAATAGTCCTTTCATGGGCTTCATCCAAAATGACACAGCTGTATTTCCGAAGCAGGGAGTCTGAAATGGCTTCACGCAGAAGCATGCCGTCGGTAAGGAACTTGATCCTTGTGTCTTCGGAGGTGACGTCCTCAAAGCGCACTGTGTAGCCAACCTATGTGACAGAAGGACTCGTTCATGCACAGAACATTTGTTGAGCAGCACTGCTTATCTAGCACTGTGCTAGGCACCTGCACTATTTCAGTGAGCAGACCAAGGCCATCCTGCCCTGCCCCCTCAGTGGGCATGTGGTGTGGATGGGGAGACAGACACTGACACAACCTTCACCTGTTGTAATGTTAAGTACTACACAGAATTTAAGGGTTTTGTACATGTATCAACTCCCCACAATAAATGGAATCATTATGTACTGCATAATGTTGTTTTTAATAAAAATAAAAGAGGGCCAAGGATCTAGCTCAGTGGCACAGTGCCTGCCTGGCAAGTGCGAGGTCATGAGTTTGATTTCCATCTCCAAAACAAAAAAACCAAAAAAACAAAAAAATAAAATTAAATAAAAATTAAATAAATTAAAATAATAAAAGAAACTAGATGTGGTGGCATATGTCTGTAATGCCAGCACTTGGGAGGCTGAGGCAGGAGGAGTTCTATGAGTTCAAGATCAGCCTGGGCTACATAATGAGTTCAAGATTAGCCTGAACTACACAGCGAGACGCTGTCTCAAAAAATCAATAAAAAAATTTTTTTGAATTAACATTCTTTCTCAAGCTACTTAATAGTTTTATAGGAAGCTATACACAGATACGAAATGATGTCCAGGATGTTTTTATGTTAGTACACACACATGTACACACATACATAAATCTGTCTTCTATACTGTTCTATAACTCATCTAACTACTTACATATGTGCTAAAATGATGCTATTATTACAATTTTTCTAGAAATGCTAAGCACAGATGCATATGTCCGTGCTCCCAGCCCTCAAGAGGCTGAAGCAATAGGATCATCATGAGTTCAAGGCCATCCTGGGCTACATAGTAAGTTCAAGGCTAATCTGAATTACACAGTGAGACCCTGTCTCAAAAAAAAATTATTTTTCTAGAAAAATTGATAGATAGGAGATTTAACAGAAGTCACTGAAGCCTTCAAGATGCACAAGGAAAACAACTAATTTATCCAACTTGCCAACAGCTTTTGAAAGCAAAGCAAATGGGACTAAGGGGTTGTTAGAGCCTGATTTCTCCACTCTGGGATTCATCTAAACAGTTGAGGCAAGAAAGATGCTTGCTATGTAAAAGTCTTATTCAGAAAATAAAAGGCAAAGGGCCGGAAGGAACACTGTCTAGTAAAGAATTATTGATGGTAAAGAAGGAAATGAATTACCAGCTTCCCAAGTTCAGTTCTCTTCTCATCTGAGACTCGAGTAGCAAGAGAAATGGCAGCCACTCGACGGGGCTGGGTCACACCAATGATGCCCTGGCGGCCAACACCCCCTTCATAGAGGTACTGAGGGATCTGAGTTGTCTTCCCGGAGCCAGTTTCCCCTAGAAATCAAAAGAAATTTCACTTAAATGCAAACTCACACAACATTGACCTAACAAACAAACAGCTCAGAAGCAGAAGAAAAAGATTTTAAAAACTACTGAGTGGGTAAGGTATCAGAATGGACACTTGTGTATACATTAGTGAGTGTTCATTAAAACTGCTTTGTGGGAGAAAAAATTGTATTTGAAAAATCTTTAAAATGTTTTATATCATACAATCCACAATTGCACTTGCAGGAACAGATTTTTTTTTTTTTTTCTGAAACAGGTCTTGCTATGTTGCTCAGACTGGTCTCAAATTCACTATTAGCTAAGAGTAGTGGCACATGCCTGTGATCCCAGCACTTGGGAGGCTGAGGCAGGAAGATTGCCATGAGTTGGAGGCCAGCCTGGGCAACATAGTGAGTTTAAGGCAAGCCTGAACTACATGGTGAGACCTGGTTTTAAAAAAAAAAAAAATTAATAATAATAATAAGAAGAAGAAGATGAAGAAGAAAAACACCTCACTATGTAGCTCAGGCTGGTCTCAAACTCGATTCTCTTGGCTCAGTCTCTCAAATGCTGGGATTCTAAGTATGTGCATTATACTCAGCTGATTATAAAAAATAATTTAAAATGCTTTGTTCAAACTGGGTGTGGTGGCACATGCCTGTAATCCCAGCACCCAGGAGGCTGAGGTGGGAGGATCGTTGCAAGTTCGAGACCAGCCTGGACCACAAAGTGAGCTGAAGGCCAGCCTGAACTGCATAATGAGATCTTGTCTGAAAAAGACAAAAATAGAAAAATAAATAAATAAAATGCTTTGTTCAGCCAGATGTGGTGGCATATATCTGTAATCCTAGCTACTCAGGAGGCTGAGGCAGGAAAATCACAGATTCTAGGTCAGCTTAGGCAATGCCTAAAGATCCTGTCTCAAAAAAAAGAAAAAAAAAAAAAAGGTTGGGTTGTAGATCAGTGGTAGAATGCTTGCCTAGTAGTATAAGACCCTAGGTTCAACCCCAGTACTTGGATGGAGGCAGGGCAAGAAGAAAAAATATGATTGTCATATACATTGATAAGTACTGACACCCACTCATACACTGCAGCCATAATAAATTTCTCATTATTCCCTGTTCTTCTGCTTTCTTTCAAATCCTCTGCCTTTGCCCACAATGTTACAAATATAACTCCTGCCTCATGCTTCTGCCTGGCAAACTACAAGATCAGTAGGTCAAACCTTTCCCCTGGGGCTGCAGAGATGGACTCATGTGGACTCCTTGGTGCCCTACTGGTCTCTCTTCTAGCACTGACCACCCTATGCTGTACAGAAAGGTTTAAATGTTTCTGTCTTCTCCCAATATCAGAAACTTCTAGAGGGCAAAGGAAGTCTCTGTCTCTTTGTGGAGTTAAACTCCCTGCACAGAGTAAGCATCCAATAAATGTCATCTCCTACCCAGTGTGAGTTCTTTTAACAGTAGCTAACTGGAACAAAGAACTCAAGAAGTCCACGCATCCTTTTCCTCCCTTGTGATTGCTAGCTAATCCTCTCTAACCTCACAAAATCCTACAGTCCTGTTATTCTTGTACTTTCTCCCAGTCATCAATTCCTCTAACTGCTCATCCTATCTGAGCCAGCCAATAACCATTGTATCGGGTGATAATATGTACCTCCAAGTCCTCATATACTTTTGATGGGGCTGAGTCTGGCACTTGTGTTCCAGTTTGTTGTCTAGAGCTGGGATTGATGATGTGAGTGCTGCACCCACCCAGGGGTGGAGCTGAGATACACTGTAAATGAGGCGGGTCTTCCTCTTGCTTACTTCCGAGATTCCGCTCTCTCTCTCTCACCAGCATGCCTTGCTGTTGCAGCCGCCATGAATGGCAGCCCTGCCATGCCATGCTGCCTTGGAGCCAACTGAGTATGGACTGAAACTCCGGAGAAACTGTAAGAAATAAACCTTTCCTTCCCTAATTTTGGGCGTCAGGTATTTTGTCTCAGCAAGAGAAAAGTAACTAAGACAACCACAGGCTAAGAATTGGATTATTCTGCAATCTACCAGGCACAACCTCAGTTAGATCAACGTCTCTCTCTGCATCTTTCCTACTCCTATACTAGAACAACTGCATATTGTTAAAGTAAAGTAACTCAGCTTTGTAGTGATAGGGCCAAAATACACCCAGGAACCAACTCAACCATCAATCTTGTTCCTGGTTTTGTAGGCTATCTTCCATCTCTATCTTCCCCAAGGCCTACTTGAGGCCCTGGGACTCCTATTCTCAGCAGAACTCCTGCACTTGTCTCATAGAAATATTTCTCAAATGTGATCTTCCTCGACCTCCTCCTACCTGCATTTCTGCAATCATACCATTCTGTCTCTGGGCCAATGGTCTCTGCAATGGCCTTCCTACTCCAGGTCAGCACTCCATCCAGTCCTTTCTCCCAGGGGTCCCTTTCTTCATCCCTCCTGAGTTTTGCACCATTAGCTCCATCCCATTTTCAGCCTCCTCTGCAGAGTTCTCCCCCTTAACTTAAGAATATTTGCAAGTTCCTCTCAATCTCTTTTTCTCAAAACAGAAGACCACTTCTGCATTTCTTCTCTCACCTCCTTACTCCTCAGTTCAATGTAAATCAGCTCTTACAGTCATGGTCTCCTGACATAGCTCTCAATGGAATCCACGATCAGGGGTTGGCACTCAAATTCAGTGGGCAATTTTTTGGGGGTGTGGGGAGGGGTGTCTACAGACGATTGGACCTTACTTTGCATCTGTTCACTTCCTTACAACTCATCTTTTATCAGCACTTCTGAGTCTCCTTCCCCTCTTGGGCAGCTCAACCTTTCTGTTCTTCAGGAATTCCTGTTTCTTAAACTTTAGAGATCAAAGCCCTCTGAAATCAGTCCCTGCTCCACAACTCTTCTCATGCAACAGAAATTTTCTGTTCCACTACACTGTTTATAGTTTTTAGTCCCTCCGACAGGCTCTTCCCTCTGGGACCACTTCTTTGGCTACCTCTTCACAGACTGGGTTAGATCTACTATTCGAAGCTTCCAAACCCCTTGGCACGCACCCTCTACCCCCTCAGGGAAAGTGAATCCATGCCTACACGTCTGTCACTCCTTCTGGGCTGTCAGCAACCCCTAGGCAGGGCTGTCAGCAACCCCAAGGCAGCGCTGTCGACTCTTCCTCCGAGAATCCCTCTCCGGGCCAGCCACAGAGAAGGCGTTCACGATTGTCGGAGAAACGATTGTAAGAGGTTAAGTGGCATCTGCGAAAAACTGTTCTGGTAAAAGCAGTAAGGGGAGAGTAAGGAAGGGCCACAGGCATGGCCACTCACCGATGAGGACGGCACTGTCCAGGTTTCGAAGCTGGGCCAGCAGCTGCCCCCGCGCCTGGAAGATGGGCAGACTCCGGCGCTGCAGCTCCAGGGCCTCACGGTACGGACTGGGTGAAGGCTGGGCCAGGGGCGGCTGCTGCTTCCGACCTCCTCCTCCTCCTCCACTGCCACCGCCGCCGCCTCTGCCACCGCCGCCCGCAGTCAGCAGCATTACTACTCGCCTCCCGGGAGGGCAGGAGCCGGTGCGGCTCGGAGGCCCTGAGCCGAATCGGAATCTCTTGGCCGGAGGGAAGCGCGCCTCCTCCGGCATGTCGGGAGGGCGCCACGGCTGGAGACTTCAGCGCCAGCAGCTCCTAGCCTGCTCAGGTGTGGAAGGCAAGCGAGCACAGCGCTTTCCTCGCCACGTGCTGGCTGCTCCGGGCGACCACGAATCACCTCTAGGCTGCCCCTCCACCCAGCTTTTAGGAGAGGGACTGCAATTCCCAGAATGCATTGGGGGTTTAAGGCTTTCACTTCCTAGGGGCGGGGAGAGCAGGTTCTGAGGTACAACCGCAAAAACTTCCCGACTAAGAACAACGAAAGGTAGGACTTGCGGTTCTGTGGGACCTTGGTCAGGGATCAAGGCGGTCTTCTTGTTGACTTGATTTGTTCTGGTAATTCTATTTCTTGCCTGTAAAAGCGCATTTCTCCATCTCTGTCACATTTCAAGGAAATTTCTTAATTCGGTAAAATTAATGAGGAAGGTATTATTTAATCTTCTAAACAAGTTACGTGGTAGATGTCGATATTAACCCCAGTTTACAAATGAAAAAAGAATTTTCTGTGATTATGGTCATTCGGGTATCACAAAAACTTAATTTTGAAAAGGATACTAGTGATTATCTTGTATTATGGAAGAGCAAAGAGAAGTCATTTGATCCTATGACAGTTCTGTTTTCCTCAGAAATTGACTGTTCTAGTGGCAGTGATGTGTTCCAGTAATGGCAGTGGGGAAAGAGGGATTTGAATGGAAGTAAGATCGTCTTTAAACCTTTCTCCCAGTCATGGACTAGATTTTTTTTTTTCCCTCTTGAACCTGGCGATTGCACCTGGAGCCTCACACTGAACTACATTCCCAGCCAATTCCTTATTTATTTATTATTTTTTTCCTTGAGACAGAATCTTGCTAAATTGCCCAGGTGGGACTCGAACTTTCTTTCCTCCTGACTCAGCTTCCTGAGTAATTGGGATTACAGGTGTGCACCACCACTCCCGGCTAAAACCTTCAAAGTTTTAGCCACAGAGCACTCTGGCAGCCACAAAACAGTCCATTTTGGCTGCTATCAAAACCATATTGTGTACTGCCTTCACTCCATTTTGGAATCAAAAGATCAGCCCCCAGACTTGACTCTTTGTCTATATGAAGGAGAGAAAGAAGCTAGACACAAGATGTCTTGTATGGTGTGATGGTTATAGTAGTCCTAGCACACTTTCTAGCAGTAAGTATCAAACTAGAGATAAACATAACTACTTGGGTGTACTTTAAAAACATCATGTTGAAGAAAAAGAGAAAAATGATTGTTTGAGCTCAGAATAATAAATATATGGCATTTTTGGAAACTAGGGCCTTCACACAGAGCCACTTTGAGATAAGTCCTTCTTTGAGATAAGTTCTTGTTAAATTACCTGGACAGGTCTCAAATCTGTGATCCTCCTGCCTCTGCCATCATGCCTGGATGACACAGAGCAATTAGATCTAAGGATATTTAGAGGCTTAGAACCTGCCTCCGAATCCAGGTCTCCCTGATCTTTTCTTTCTTCTAATGTAAGGGAAGACATTCTGCAAAGTACATTTATCTGCCCAATGTCCAGATCTACCAAAGAAAAAACGATTACCCCTGGAGCCTTCTCTGAGTTTTCATCAACGAAACTCATATTCCAGCAGGAAAGACTGAAGTCTGCCAGCACACCTGGACACAGACTTGCTCACCTGTCCTTCTACTCTACCTTGGCCCCATAGACAATCACTTACAAACCATCATGAGCCAGACTCTGTCCCAGGCTACTGTATGTTCTCAAGCCTACTGAGTTCTAAAAAATCGTTACTATTTTCTTGAAATTCTTTTTCTCCCCATCTCGTACAGAAAAAGGGTATAGAGTACATGCCCTATTTATAGAAGCAACCACTAATCTCTTTTAGGCAGTGGTGGTCATGCATGGAATTTCCTTTTCTTTTTTTTCCAGTACTTGGGGTTGAAACCAGGGTCTTTGCACTGAGTACAGCCCCCTTTTAATTTTTTTTTTTTTGAGACAGAGTCTAAGTTGTCCTGAAACTTTGGATCCTCTTGCCTCAGGCCCTGAGTGCAGGGATTATAGTAGATGTGTGCTGCCATGGCTGGCTTTTTCTATTTTTGTTTTTTCAAGAGCAAAACAATGAAGCTTTTTCTTTCTTTCTTTTTTTTTTTTTTTTTTTTTTTTTTTTTTTTTTTTTTTTTTTTTTTTTTTTTTTTTTTTTTTTTTTGTGGTGCTGGAGCTCAAACCCAAGGCCTCGTGCATGCAAGGCAAGAGCTCTACCACTGAGCCACAAAAAATGAAGATTTTTGTGTCACATTAATTTAAAATACTGGTTCATTAAAAAAAAAGGTGAAAGCACAGCACATCTATAAGTAACTTGTCCATAATTTCTGGCCTCAATACTTAGCTATTCTGCAGTCTCAAAACTAAGAGGATGAAAAAAAAATCCTATATAAGCATCAAGCCATGTTCCCCACATTTTGCATGTAAGTTGCCTGAAACCTGCTATCCTCTGAAATTCGTGGGCCTCAGTGGCTTTCATATACAGATGCTGACAAACTGATAATTATTCAAAGAATATTCTGGCCCTTTATCCAAAAGGTGGTATATCAGACACACTATGTTTTTGTCGGGGGTAATCTGTGGACTTACATATCTCAGCTGACTATGACCATACCAGCTGGTGATCCCTTTGGCTTGCATATACCAAACCACTGCCCTTGGTCATATTCAGTTTTGCCCTAGTGCACTGCCAGAGACAACTATGAGGCTAAGCAACTAGGCACAGTTCACATGCATACCCATTAATACCTGTATAATTAAAAATACCAGGTAATAGTTTGCTGATCAATAAACAAAGTATTTATTCAGCAACCATGTGCCAAGCACTGTGCTAGGCATTGTGGTAGATACAAAATTTAAACATGATCCCTGCCCTTAAGGAGCTTACATTCTTATGGGGGAGACATGACTAATATACATATACCAGCTAGGAACAGTACAAGACAGTATATAGTTTGGTGAAAGAGTTTATCATACAGATTGGGAATTTTGTGGGGATTCAAAGGCAATGAAATAGGCCTTACAATCAAGATTTCTTGAGGTGTCAGGAGCAAGGCAAGGCCTCGAAGGACTGAAGAGACTTAAATTGAGATCCCTGATAGCTGGATGTGGGTGTAAGGTTCAGAGAGGAAGACAGAAAGTATGAATTTGATATACAGGCTTATTAAGAAGCCACTGTGGATTTCTCAGCAGAGAAATGACTTGACTACACAAGATTCAACAGCTTTAATGCAAGTTCACTTGAAAATAATGGCAGGATCTTGGGTAACAACACAGATGGAACTCACCTGTCAAAGGAAAATGTAGCCACAACATAAAACAGTGTCAGGAGAGATGACAATTCTAGGAAGCCCATTATTCAACATGGCCAATAGTGCCAACATTTCCTAAATTTTAGAGGCCAAGACAAAGTAAGGATTCCATTACCAAGATCCAGAAAAATGGGTGTTTGCTTCAAGAGACTGGGCAGACAGTATGGAATTTTAGGATATACAGGAGTGACATAGAGGAAATAACTTTAGGAGAGAAACAAGTAACAGATTCATAGTAAAAAACAAAACCAAACCACACACACCAAAATGTATATAAAAATATCTCCTAGGAGATGTAATTTATACGTCCATTTATTTTTAAAATGAACATATGCTCTATTCTATAACAAAAAACCTATGCCTAAGTCAGGGTGTTCTTTTCTGTATTACTGGTAGAATCCAGGAGTCTCTCAAACTATACTGGTATATATGTAAGGTTGTTGATATAGTCCCTGTATCAAATCTCACTTTTCAGTTGACTTGTATTATTAAAAGAAGTGTGTTCTGGAAGACTGAAGTTCAGAATATAAGCTGGGAAAAAAGTAAGGACTTTCCCTTATATCCAAGGATACCTAGAGATCCTGTCAAGCAACTCAAGGCTAGGGATGGTGGTAGTGGGACTAGCTAGAGAAGAGGTTGGTCATTCAAACTACCACCACTAGGACAGTGTAGCAACAGAATTCTGCTGCTAGGATTTTACATCATATAAAATCAGTGAAATCAAAATCCTGTAACTGATTGCCTTTAGGCTCTACAATCAAAATGAGTTTCCTGTTGTTATACTTAAGTCACTAATGTGTACAGACATTTTTTACTTAGGTGAAAGTGAGTAGATTTTAGGATTAAAATTCTACCATAAAAATTTCATTAATTGGCTAACTCAAAATCAATGCATGAAGAACAAATAAAACTAGAGAACCCTGTTTCTACCCCCAAAACATGTTTTTTAAAAAAATGTGATCAGATGTGCTGGCCTTGTAATCCTAGCACTCTGATGAGGCTGGGCAGAAGAACCATGAATTTGGGCCCTGCAAGACCCTGTCTCAGACTAAAAATTAAAAAAGGCTTGGGGATGTAGCTTAGTGTTAAGGCCCTGGTTTCAATCTCCAGTACTGCAAAGCAAAATACAAAATATAACAAAAATACCAAAATGAATAAGTCACTGAAAAAGTTGTCTTGAACGAAGACAAAAATGGTCAAATTTAAGAATTCCATAGGATTATACAACCTAAAGTTGACATTTAAACATTAAGAAGATTCTTTAAACCATTTAGGGAAATAAAAGCAGTCCATTGACCGAAGTTCCATAAAACTGCAATAATCATATTCAAAGTTACTTACTAGCAACACATAAAATACATATTCTAAATTCCATTACTTACACATATTCCATTCAGAAAGACATTAAAATACTTTTCATTTCAGAAACAATTTGAAAATTCTCAAAGTGTTTATGTCTAATCTAAGCCAGTGTCAATTTTTCTGAGGAAAATCTCACTATGGAAAGTTACCCTTAGTCCAAGACAGAACGACTAAGGACAATCCAGTTTGGGGAAAGAATCTTGTGCCCATATGCTGCTTATGAAAACTAAGAGCATCTCTTTCTTGGGGCTGTTCTTCTTTTATTCTTCTGGGGTCTGGTTAAGCAATGTGAACATAAACCTCTTGAGATCAGGGGAGACTTAGTATTTTGGACCAGTAATTATTAAAAATGCATTAAGTGCCAAATTTTGTAGACCCTAATTTCTATCTGATTAGGAAGGTAAACCAGGTACTTGGCTCTGAAAAGGTTTTTAGCTTTTCATGAAGCAAATGAAAATTGTTTACCATCCAAAGACCAAGAAGGAATGCATGCCTAATTGCTGCCAGTTTATCTTCCCATAGTTTTCTAAAACCAGCAATTACCAATCTTTTCTTCAGTATTTCCCAATGGAGAAAAGCAGGCACAACAAATAAACATGTCAGATTAACTTTCTGCTTACAGCTGATTTTTCTACAGTAGAATTCCTCCTGCTAAAGAAACTGCCCTCCCTTTTTTTTTCCCTTGTGGTCTGACAACTTTAAGTTTCTCAATTCCCAGATGGAGAATAAATTATCTTAATGACAGATAAATATTCCTATTGAAGCGAGCACTCTGAATTAGCAAGATGTATACAACCACAGCACATCAGTCATGTGTTTCCAATAGTGAAATGAAATCCAGTTAAAAGCTGTGTAGATGCAAAAGAGCAGGCATGTAAGCTGCTCTGAACTCAGACCAAGAACACATAATTTAAAAGATCACACACAAAAGCTTTAATACAGTGAAAGAGAGATGGAATTCAGTTTTATTTTGTCCTCTCTGAAACTTCCATTACACCATGGCCTCATCTATCAAAGAAGAGGAAGAAAAAGGCCTGCCTTACGCCATCACAAGTACTCATGTACTTGTTAGGAGGCAGCAGGATAACTGTTTCTCCAGTTTTTTGGCTCCAAGAGATTACACTTTCAGTACCAGTGCAGTGAGGAACCACTGGCAAAATGCTGGAAATATCTTCTGGATTAGTCAGTGTACCATTCTGTAAAGTGCTTCTGGAGTTAAAATCTGTCAAGCTGTCAAAAGTGTCCACACTTTTGCAACAAAGGATAAAAGAATCCCAATGGGTAGTTCACTGAGTCCTTCCCAGCTGGGTCTCATTGGCAAGGATGCTTTAACCTCCAAGGCGCTGGCCCTCACCCCAGGCAAAGCCTCCGGGCCGTTCTTCAGGTAGTGGATTATAATTTGGATCTTCATCTGGTGTATCAAAAATAGTCCTCCTAAAAGACAGGCAACAGATATAATTAAGTCCTAGAATCATCTTAGGCCAAAGTGCTATAAGGTCAATTTACTCCCACAAGGCTGCCACCAATGGACAAGCATTACATCTGCCTGTCAGCTGAAGTTATACCTTAAAGGTGTCTATGGTTAATTAACATTTACGTAACTTTTAACTTCTGTTTACTACAAAAGCAATCCATGTTAACTGAAGAAAAAAAGGAATATAGATGAAACCTTAAAAAAAAAGAAGAAAAAAAATCCTGAAATCTGAGATAGCTACTGTTGATACTTTAATTATTCTCCTAAAATTAATTAATTAATTTTTTTTTTGTGTGGCATTGGGGATAGAACTCACAACCTCATGCCTGTCAGGCAGGCACGTAAGCTGCTGAGCCAAACTCCCGGTTCTCCTAAAATTAAATAACTGCAATTCTGCAAAAGTTAGATCATACTTTCTTCTGTTTTATAACTAGACTTTCATTTATCATGAAGGTCTCCTCTTCACCCAAGTGTCCATTAATAGATAAATGAGGCCAGGCCTGATGGTAAACACCTTTAATTCCAACACTCTGGGCAACTGAGAGAGGATTACAAGTTTAAGCCCAGCCTAGGCAACTTACCAAAGACCTTGATGACAAGATATATTGTGGTAGCCATTTTGGATTTACTATTGGCTTGTTTTGAGAACCTTTATCACATTCATTGTTTTGTTTTTATTGTTTCTATTCTATTCTGTTCTGCTTGATTTTTACTTTGTGTGAAGTTATCTGCAGCTGTTTTGAAGACATTAGGAGGCATTATGGTAACTACTGTCGATTACATAATGTTTTGAAGTCCTGTATCTCTTATACTGGTTTGTTTTGATTAGGTTTATTCTGTTATATAGTCTTAAAAAAAGAAAAAAGAAAGAAAGAACCAAAGAAAGAAAAAAAAAAAAGGCAGGCCAGCTGGCTGGGACTGGGTTCAATTCCTAGTACCTCACATACAGAGAGAAAAGAACATTCATTCTTACATATGATACAAGATAGAAGAACAAAAGAACTTTGATGGCATTATACTAAATGAAGTCAGTCATAAATACTGTATGATTTTACTTATCTGAGGTACCTAGATAAGTCAAATTAATAAAGACAGAAATAGAATGGTAGCTGTCAGGTACTAGGAGAACGAAAAAGTGAAGAACCATTCAAAGGACAGAAGAGGTTCCGTTTTTGAAGAGTTCTATGGATGGTAGTGATAGGGGTACAATATGAATATACTTAGTATCACTGACAAGTTCACTTAAAAATGGGTAAGACTGTAAATTTTATGTTAGGTGCCATAATTAAGATTATTTAAAAAATTAAAATATCCCAAGAAAAATTACTGCAGGGCATAGAGATAGTAAATGTTCCAAAGACATTTTAGCTACAACTGTGTATTTATTGGGGACCTGCCCAAGATCCCCAACTGCCTATGTGAGGGGGTCCAACAAAAGGATGAAATAACAGAGACAAATTTACTAATGCATGACGGGGCTGGGATGTCAATGTCCCAGGATGGGCAGAGACAGACACTGGGAGCGAGCCACTATTTATTGGGTGTATACAATAATTGGAGGGATTATTGGATACTCAGAGGGCTTCAGAGACCTCATTCTAATGAGGATTTTTATGTTGATGAGGATGGTGAGGAGAGATGGCAGGTTAAGGAGAAGTTTGTCCTTTCCCCAAGTTGAAACTCTATTTTTATTACTACTGGGTTTGCAAGAAACCAGGATATTGTTTTTTTTTGGAGGGGGGGCGGGGGCACCAAGGATCGAACTCATAACTTCGCGCCTGCCACACAGTTGCTTAAGCCACTGAGCCAAACTCCTGGTCCTAGTTTTTTGAGGCAGGGTTGCACTATGTAGCTCAGGCCGGCGTTGCACTCACATTGTAGCCCAAGCCAGCCTCGAACTCACAACGCTCCACCTACCTCAGCCTCCCGAGTGCTGGGATTAAAGGCGTGTGCCACCACATCTGGCTGAAACCAGGATGTCCTAAACTGGTTCAATCTTGCCCTGGGGCATCACAGTATCCTGGGACTCTTGAGGCCTCAACTGTGACCACAGGCACATGGAATTATGTTCACTAGCCAGCCTGCAGGCAAGGCACTAGGCCTCAGACAAGCCCAGATCACAATTTAATTATGAAATGATTTTTCCTAAACAATTATATAGAATGATCCTTGACATATATTGATTCAATACCTCATTAAAAAATGAACCATTAAAGTAGCATCCTCAATTAGCACTCCTATTTCTTTTTTCTTTTTTGCGGCACCAGGGATTGAACTCACAACCTCGCACCTATCAGACAGGCACTTAGGCTACTGAGCCAAAATCCGGGCCCTGGTTTTTTGAGGCAGGGTCACACTGTGTGGCTCAGGCCGGCCTTGCGCTCGCGTTGTAGCCCAAGCCAGCCTCGAACTCACAACGCTCCTCCTACCTCAGCCTCCCGAGTGCTGGGATTAAAGGCGTGCGCCACCATGCCTGGCTAGCACTCCTATTTCTAGCTGTACTTGTCCACAGATGATAAAATTAAAAATATCTGAAAATTTCCACTTTATACTGGAGTCAGAAAAAAGTGTATTTCAAAATGAACTTTAAGTCTTATAAATTAACAATAAAAACAAGCATACTATTGGGCTTAGGGTATGGCAAAGTGGAAAAACATTTGCTTAGCATTTGTGATGCCCTAGATTAGATCCCCCAGCAGTGCAAAAAACAAGAACAACAAAAAACAACCCCCCAGTAGAGAAATGAGAAAAGGATGAGCAGATAATACAAAAAGGAAACCCTTATGGTCAATAAACATGAACATGTGTGCATGCACAATAACCAAAGGAAAGCCTTTTTTGTTTTTTTTTGGTTTGAGACAGGGTCTCACTATGTAGTGCAGACTGGTCTTGAACTCATAGCAATCTTCCTGTCTCAGCCTCCTGAATGCTCAGTTTACATTCACGTACTACCAGGTCTAGCAGGAAAGCATTTTAAAATCAGAGATCCCTCCCAAAGATCACACATTAAGGGAGGAAGAAAAAAATAGGTGTCCATGATAGGGAGTGCAGTGTTAGTGGCCCTGAGCAGAACAGGAATGGGAGAAGGTAATATAACGAGTCAAGGGCCCTACCAAGTTATGTAGATATAGACATGACCTGACAGGATGTCAGAATAGGTGAGGCGGGCATAAGAATGAGTAAAACAACATAGATGAATTTCAGAGATACATATTACATCAAATAAAATGACTTATTTATACAAAAATACATACATACTGTATGAGTCTATTCATGAAGTTGTAGAACATGTAAGACTAACCTATGTATGTGTCCATGCTTATACACAATACATATAATACTGTTATTTCACCATGAGGACTCAAGAATATCAATATTCCAATACCAGTGAGCATATCTAGCATCGAGATCTTGGCTTTTAAGTACTGTTCTTTACTAAAAAGCAACCAGCATCTGAAGAAATGTGATTTTAGGACTAGGTCAAGAAGAGCCTAGAATATTCTATTGGGCCAGAAAGTATTAAATTGTTTAAAATAATAATGATGATGATGTAGACATATTTAAGAGACAGTCTGAAGTGGTTTCCATTAGCCAGATGAGACAATTTATTAAAATAATGATAAGCTGGGCATGGTGTCACACGCCTGTACTCCCAGCACTCGGGAGGCTGAGGCAGGAGGATTGCTGAGTTCGAGACCAGCCTGGGCTACAAAGTGAGTTCAAGGCCAGTCTGAACTGCATAGTGAGACCCTGTCTCAAAAAACAGGGCTGGTGATTTAGCTCAGTGGCCTAAGCGCCTGTCCGGCAGGTGCAAGGTTGTGAGTTAGATCCCTGGTACTACAAAAAAAAAAAAAAAAAAAAAAAAAAAAGAAATACCTAACACATGGTACTTAAGGTCTACTGAACACATGGTTTTACAGGCAAAATGTCCAAATGACAGTGTAGTCTCCACTAGCACTGCACCACGGCTGCATGCCTCACAGCACAGGGTAATCTCTAAGCTCAGGCAAGACTTGGACTTGGCAAGTGACTAAATCTCAAACCAGAAGTTCACAAGAGCTGGACGGTGCCAGGTGAGCTCCTTTTATAACTCTCTCAGAACTACTGAGGGGTCACATGACCTAAGAACCTCCCACTATGCCCCACCCCTTAAAGGTTCCACAGCACCTCCCAGTACCACCCTGGAAACACAGCCTCCAACTACAGGAACCTCTCAGGGTATACGATTACACTATATCCAAACCATAGCATGTACACACACACACACACACACACCCCTAACTTCTAATCACAATGGAGACCAGGGGCAGTGACAAATTCAAACTGCAGGAAAATTTTAAAAACACATGTCTACCAAGAATTCTATGGTAAGCTGGGTAGTGTCACACTCCTGTAATCCCAGCATTGGAAAGGCTGATGGAGGAGGATCATGAGTTCAAGCCCAGTTTAGATTAGGTATTGGGACCCTGTCTCAAGTCCCATTAGAAACTTTCATCCATATTCACTAGTTCGCTACCTCTTTTCTCTAAACTTGAACAGCACCTTTCATAAAACCACAGGCTCCTCCCTAAGGTAAGTTATGGTTGCCATCCAGGTCAATAATTATCAAGTCACCTCCATGTCATTTGGGGCCATTAATCTCTTTTGCCACTATCCTAGCACTGTCTACTCCTACCCAAGCAAAGTGTACCTTGTCTATAATCAGATTATGCAATCTGCAAATATTGACTGACCTTAAACTATGTGTACCCAGAGCTATGAAAACCCTAATGAAACCCAGATCGTGGTCCTGTCATGCTTTAGACCTGAAACATGGGTCAAATACTCACAAAATAGATGGCGTTTTCAGAATCCTTATTCCACCAGGCTGATTGGGAAATACATCTTCCAAGAAAAAGTATATGTGTCCAACTGCAATACCTACAGTCAACCAGAAATAAAGGCTGAGGGAGAGGACTCAGATTTTCATTGTACATGAACTACCAACATAAAGTGCTTATATTTAGGACAAATCTCAGTGTAACTATTAAAAATTAATGAACTAATATTGTAATCTTTAAGATGTAACTATCATATCATCCTACAATAGCTATATATGTAGGACAGACTGGATAAACATGAAAAAATATTGACAACATAAATTTATAGGTTAAAACAACAGAAAAAGTAGTGTTAAGACTCTTACCCAAGAGGTCCACAATGATTGAGTTCCCCAACAATAAGGAAAACCCCATGAGCACCCAGGGCAGAAAGGGGGCTTGGAAGTTGAGAAGGCCAAAGAAGTTCATGCGGACATATGGGTTCCTTCGGCTCCACACGTAGACGAGCATTATTGTAAAGGCCTGGCCCAAGAAAACTAAGCTCACAAACAAACCAAAAAGCTAGCAGATGGCATTAAGGAAAATAGCAACATTTAAGCATAATAGGGAAGATTGAGACTTTAGAGCACTAAAGATTGCATTCCACTGAGAGTCTGAATCAGAAAAGTTGATCACATCTTTAGAATAAAAGGAAAAAAGTCTGAAAACAATTACCTAGAGCAGCGATGGCGAACCTTTTAGAGCTTTCAATGATAACAGCCTGCTGCAGTACAGGTTCGCCACCAATGACCTAGAGCAACCAGTCAAAAACCTGCTTAGGTGAAATCATCTGGATTAAAGCTACTTGAATCATGAAATGACTACTTTTGTGAAGCTGTTGCCTCTTTGGCAAATGTTAATTCCTTGGTCAATCGTTACAGTAAAAGCTCACTCACCATTAGCACCTTTACAGATGAACAATGTCAGCTGGAACAATACCGTCTTGTCAGAGAGAGTACTACATCCAAGTCTGTTACACACAACAAAATTCTTTTCTTTTTATAAATAATGAATCATTTTTGATAGTGATTACACATCTAACTTAGTTTAAAAGTAATGTAGGGCCAGGGTTTTAGCTCAGCTGTGTAAATGCCTGCCTGGCAAGCGTGAGGTTGTGAGTTTGATCCCTGGTACCGAAAAAAATTACAAAAGTGTTGTATACTCATCAACAGTGATATAACTGAGTAACCCACCTGGGTTAAAAGTTCCTCTGCCTTGCTCACAGTGGTGGAAAGATATTCTGTCCAACCTCTAGGCTTGGAAAACTGTCACAGAAAGTCTGCTGGAAAATAAATGGTAATGCCCTGAAGCTAAAATCTGGAGGTGTGCTTTTCTCTGTTTGTTCAGAATATCTAGTTAATTGTAGGAGACAGATGAAAAGCTTTAGGAAGAGACATGCTGTTCTTTAACATTTTCCTGTATTTGTTCTATTTGTTGAAGGATACAGTCATTAAGAATCCACCAAAAAGGAACATAAATACAAAGTCTGCTGTCCGACCTCGGAAAGAGCCTTCTTCTAGCATTCGACAGTAACGATATCTTAAGTTCCAAGTTAAGAAAATGAAGAAACATGAAGAATGTAAAATTTAGCTCTTAAGTGTACTTGGACTTCACATTATTTGTAGACACTTGAGTCTTCATTTCTGCAACCATGTTTGAGAGGTAATCTGATTTCTTTTGAGACAGGGTACTGCTAGGTTTGAACTCACTATGCAGCCCAGGCTGGCCTCAAACTCATGGCAATCCTCCTGCCTCAGCCCTCCCAAGTGTTGTGATTACCAGTGTGTGTCACCATGCCTGATTACTCTCTTTTTTTTTTTATTAGGTATTTTTAGGGAAGGTCAAGACTAGCACCATATTTTAGTATGTCAATGACGGGAACGAACCTAGATGCTGCATAAACATGCCTTCAATCACCTTTGAAATTTTTCAAATTTGTAGTACTGTCTTTACCCTAAGAATTTGGGAGAATTCCCCATAAAGAAGCCTTGTATGATGAGGTACTTTTCCACACCAGGCTAAGTTAATCATTTGTATACTTCAGTTAATAAAGACACATTACAATGAAAAACTTTATTAGAAACTTACCAGAACGATATACAATGTAAGAGTAACAGGAACCATCTTAGGGTAGAAATCCTGTCACACCTACAATGCATTATGTCTACTGTGATATAAACTGAACTGTAACGCCCCTTACTTCTGGGGTGGGGGCTGAGGAAGAATACCCTGCTCAGTGGTCAAAACTACCTACCATGTGACCAGAACACGGCCCTCCCTGTCTTTCAACACACTGGAACAAGGCAAGTCTGGCAGATATGATGGCGCTATCTTTTCAACCAGTAAAACCAGCAACTAAAATTCAAGATCTCAAGTCTCCATTCCTCACGAACTCATTTCCAAAGCTTCAGTAAAGCTGTCAATTATTATTATTATTTTTGGTCTGTTTTGAGACAGGGTTTCAGTATGCAATTCAGACTGGTGTTGAACTCATTGTGTAGCCCAGGCTGGCCTCAAACTTGCAGGGATCCTCCTGCCTCAGCCTCCTCAGTGCTGAGATTATAGGTGTACCCCACCATGCCTGGCTAAGGCTGTCAATTACATTACCACTGTATTCAGGTTGTGCTTTATCATTTTGTACCCCCTAATGTTATTTTACAAGTATGTTTCAATTATTTACAAGTTATTATTCAAGTATTGTACAAGTATGTTTAATCATATCTCTTCTCCCTTGATTAGATTTGTATGCAATTTAAGGACAATATATGATACTTTTTTAAGGTTAAAACTTCCCATGTAAGTAGCTACAAACACCTTCAAAACATTACAATCTGACCAATTACTTTATGTACCACTGACCCAGAAACTATACTATGGCACCAAAAATAAATAACAGGATTAATACTTTCACTTTCTGTGACCCTACAATTTTGATGCTCTTTCTACTTAATAAAGGATACAGAAAAATCATGTTAAATAAAAAATTGAATCCAACTGGCCCAAAAAATAAGAAATTTGTGATTAATCTCCATATCTGTAGGAAAAAAAAAAATCAAGAGAAAGATGGATTAAATATATTACCAGGAAACATTTCCATATTTTTAACATTTCTATGTTAAGACAAAAAAGACATGCTAATTTGCAGAATAGAAAATAGTGCTTTTGCCTATGAAGTATCAAAATCTAGTGAGTCCACAGATACAAGACAAAACTTCAGGGATCTAAAGCAAATATTCAAGCCCTAGTCTGAACAGTCAACTTTCTATAAGTAAGGCTCTAACAGTCTAATTGAGAAATAAAAGGGGATTCACATTCATATTGGGTACCCTAATATCCTTACCTACTCAACCCATCTATACCCACAACTACTCACACTGGGAGAGTTAACATTTCAGAGTGTTAAACATATAGTCTGCTTTCTCACAATCTTAAAAATCCTGTGACACATGGAAGATGATACTATCATTCCTATTTCATATAACTAGAATACTTGGATAACTTTAAAAAGCTTGCCCAAAGACAAACAGCTTGCAGAGATCCTGATCTCGAATCTATAACGCCTAACTTCAAATACACATGCAGTGTCTTTAAGACTAACACCAGGCAAAATCAAACCAAGCACGCCAGCAAGAAGCAACACCTGGATGGAGCTACAGCAAAGGCCACATGCGTATTGAAGGAAGAAGGCTGTGACAAGAGAATGGAGAACAGCTTCATGTACCATTAAATGCTTCAGAATCAGCAGCTATGAAAATTGAAACAACTGTACATATCAATTGCATCCAGGATTTTAGAAACCTCATCCTACTGTATTTCCCCCAAAATAAGACCAAGCCCTGTATTAAGTTTTGCTCCAAAAGATGCAACAGGGCTTATTTTCAGGGAATAAGACATCTTATTTTTTCATGTACAACAACCAACATTTATTTTTATTCATGTACAAAAATTACATGTATTCAAATACAGGCATGTCATCTTTTTCTGGAACATTGTCATAACCCAAACACTGAATCCTGGCCTGAATTTCTTGTGACTTCATTTCCTGTTGAATCAGTGGCCCTAATCTCTCATGTTCGGCAACAGAGGTCTCCTTAAATGAGCGTTGTTTGTTCATGTGGCCTGCTCCTACTGCACTTACAACACAGCTGTCACTGATTTTATCCCATGAATTCTTCACCCAAGTCATGACCTCTTGCACGCAAGGCTCCACAAAGTTTTCATTAGGTCAAGCGTTAATTGAAAACTTATGAGACGGGAGTGGCAGCAAAAATCATGACAGTTAAGAATGATAGTCTACACACAAATGATCAAAAATTGCAGGTATCAACATTCAGAACGTATTTATTTCACAGTAGTGCATTAAGTATGTCTGCTACAATACACGATGTGCTGAATTATGAAGATTCATATTAGACACAACCATATCCACTCATTATCAACTGTACATTATTCTTTGTGTGTTGTGTCTGTATTCTGACTGGTTATTCAGCAGTAAGTCTTGAGTTCAACTGTTTACATAGGTGTATACCTCTTGTCCAAAGGTGCTGCTTGAGTATTTACATATACTTAATTACAACTTACATTATCATTTTAAGTATTAATGTCAGTATTTATATTTAATTGTACATTATTATTTTATAATTCAATACAATGTGTCATGCGTTGTAACAGACATACTAAATGCATCTGTCTGGCTGATGATCTTTTTTTTTTGCGGCACCGGGGATTGAACTCACAACCTCGCGCCTGCCAGGGCAGGCACTTAAGCCACTGAGCCAAACTCCCGGCCCTGGTTTTTTTGAGGCAGGGTCGCACTATGTAGCTCAGGCCGGCCTTGTGCTCGCGTTGTAGCCCAAGCCGGCCTCGAACTCAAAACGCTCTGCCTACCTCAGCCTCCCGAGTGCTGGGATTAAAGGCGTGTGCCACTACGCCCGGCCTGGCTGATGATCTTACCAGGCTTATTTTGGGGGTAGGGCTTATATTATAAGCATACTGAAAATCACAGTGGGGCTTATTTTCCAGTTAGGTCTTATTTTGGGGTAAATATGGTAGTGAGAAGGCAAACATACAACTAACTGCAAGGAAAGACCAAAGACAAGAATGAGGCCACGTAAAAGCTGCATCTTGAAAGATGAGCTGGATTTCAGTGAGTATACAGTAAATGCAATACATTTGAGAAACACAGAACATCATGTGTAGGGCCAGAATTATTGGTTTTAGGGTCTCTCCACCACAAATAGTCTATATGATCATCCTGGAGTAGAAAAATACGTTTCTTTTAGCATTTTAATCAATGGAAAAGACTATTTCCCACTGTAATCTAATAAACCAGCATACTGTTTTAGATGTTGGTCTTTTAGAGTGGTGTTAGTATGAGATGATCTCTGGAGAAGGATCAATTTAAAAGCAATACCAAAACTGAGGTTATGAAGTGGAAGTTGGGTATGTCCAGAAATGAACAACGTAAAGCCATCCTGTGTGACTCTTCCTGGACAGCTACCTGGTCAGTCTCCTCTCAAACTACAACACAAAATCTTTATCAGTGATTCCTCTCAAAACCACACAGGAAACTTTAAAAATAAAGATTCTAAACCAGGCATGGTGCCACATGCCTGTCATCCCAGCACTTGGGAGGCTGATGCAGGAGGATCACTGCAAATCTGAGACTAGCCTGGGATACAAAATGAACTCAAGGTCAGTCTAACTGCTCAGACCTTGTCTCAAAAAGACAAAACAAACAAACAAAAACAGATTCTAAATTTTAATCCTCAGTAATTCTGATCTGATATATAGTGAAGAGCTTGAAAATCTCTTAAAGGTTCCCTGATTCTAAAGCATATCCAGGCCACTTTACACCTCAACAATAAGAGTAGTCAAAAGTCGCCAATGGATTCTTCTTTTTTTAAATACTACATGGCAGAATTTACTATAAACAACAAAAACAAGAAATGGAAATATTAACCAGTTACAATGGATTACTTACTTGAAAGTGTTTAAAAATTAATTCAGGATTGAAGTACAACTGAAAAGGTGTGATCAATTCCAACTGCTGAAATAGAGAAAAAGCTGCTTAAACCAAATCAATCAAGAAACAAAACTTTGCCGTTTACAACAAAGATTGGTAGGTGTAGCAGTTTCCTGTAACTTTTAGCCTTTGTTTTTATATCACAGACAAGGTTTGTAAAGAATTCTCTAAAATTGGTATAATTCTTTGTATCTTCAATACCTAACACGCAACATTAAAGTTTTATCTTGCAATACTTGAGGATGACATGAAGACATGGGAAGCAGGTGGGTGGTATTTTAAATACAGGACGAATAAGGGGAGACAGTTGCTACCAATGTGTCCATCACATGGGCACCACCTGGGACAGCTGGATGAAGCAGCGCAGCTCACTGAAATAAATGAGATCCTGCCACCATTAGGGCTGGGTGCCGCCAGCCTGCCCCTTATATTAACAGGCCCTCTTATTTTAATATGTTTCTCTTTCGGTAATTTCCAGTGTTGTAGCCTCAACACCCGAGTCTTCTCACTTAGCGGGCTTTCCTTCCTTTAGATACCACGGAAAACCAGACAATTGCTAGGGCTCTCACACAGGTTTCTTAGGTGGGCGGCTCCCGCTATAGGACAGGATTTGATCTCAGCGTCCGACCTGATTCAAGAAGCAGCCCACCCTTCTCAGGTCACTGGATTAGCATTCTTGGGTCCACTCCGAACCCTACAGATAGCCCCACACACCTCCACCCAGCCCTCAGACCAGACCCTCTGGGCGTTCCCGAGGCCCAAACCCCAGTTTTCTGAAGAACCAGACGCATTCAGCCCTGAAATTAGAAGGTGGCGCTGAAGCTGCTCACCACAGCCGCGGTGGTGAGGACGCAAGCGGTGGTGTAGGCGCGGCTGACCGGTGGGATCTGTAAGTACTCCAGCCGCAGGCTCTGGTACGCCATCTTCCCCACCGCCACCTACCCCACCTTCCCCTTCCGCCAGTGTGCTCAAGCGGCGGGGCGGGCTCAAACGCCCCTGCCTTTAACCTACCCTCTGCTGTCCAGTCAGCGCCGCGTAATCGGCCGACCACCAATCGCTAGCGCCCTAAGGTACGCCCACCCACCAATGACGAGTTGGATCTCCGTAGCGCCCCTCCCACTTATTTCTCCACCCATCAACGCAGAGGAAAGGAGAGAGAGCACCGGTTTCTTCCGCCAATCCCCGCAGGCCACAGCTAGTTTTTCCTTCCCGGCCTCTTTCCGTCACCAATCGACGTGCCCCCTTTGACCCGACAGCCAGCCAATCAGAATCGCGATAGCATCCCGCCTTTGCTTTGTTCACGTAGGCACTTAATCAGTTGGAATCTTGAGGACTAGCTTCGCTGCTGGTCTCTGGCAGCTCGCGGTTGTGTGAAAGGAGGTGGAGAGAAGCAGTGTGTGGTCAGTTTCATCACCTGTGTGGTCGCTACGGTAAATGCCGCCGGGCTCCGTTTTCTCTTGAGGATGAGCGCGAAGAGGCGGGACTGGATGAGGCATCATCGCAGGGGCTCCCGAGTGGGTTTTTGGGTTAGCCTCGCCACTGGGCCGCTGGCACCGACCTAAAGATCCCGGCGTGCGGCGGGGCCGCAGGGCCCGACGGGAGCCCAGAGCTGCCGGACGGCGCTCCTGCTCTGCGGGTTCTGCTGGGTCCTGTCGACCTTAGTCACGGGCTATTCAGCAACTAAACTAAGATGGCCTGGGCGTTTCCCACGTTTGATCTCAGGAACTCCCAAGTCTAGAGGGGCAAACAGGACGATGGAAGCGAAGTAGTCAGTGCGGACGAAAGGTCCGGATGAGTTCCCAGACCCGCTGGGTCCTGTCGACCTTAGTCGCGGGCTATTCAGCAACTAAACTAAGATGGCCTGGTCGTTTCCCACGTTTGATCTCAGGAACTCCCAAGTCTAGAGGGGCAAACAGGACGATGGAAGCGGACTAGTCAGTGCGGACGAAAGGTCCGGATGGGAACTCAAAGAGCGGGTGTGCGTGTCCTCAGGGACGTATGTTTGAACTGTTTGCCCAAGTTTTGCCTACTCCGGAGAAAGGAAACAGCTCGATTTGGTTGGGAAAGACTAGCTTGATAGTGACAGAGGAAGCTAAGAAGTGACTTTCATTCGGTGGCATATAAAGAAATACCGAAAAAGTTTGAAACAAGGAAATGCTCACCAAGTCTGGTAATATAAGAAGAAGCCAAGTAAAAGGTCGGAGAGAGTGGTTTTTAAAAAAGTAAAAGGAGTTAAAGGCCAGGGTAGTGGTCTATGCCTGTAGTAGGAGAGTAGCTTGAGTCTTGTAGGCCCTAGGCCTAGGGAAACAGAGGAGGAATCCTACAGGATAAATCTGAACAACCTGTTGAGGAAACAGTGCTGGTTTTACTGCTTTTTGCAGTAAGGGAGAACCCTCCCTCAACAGAGCGTTGACATAGGGAAGAAAGACAAGATTAGAATTTTTTTTATAATTGGAAATTTGATTTTAAGGTGGTTCATTCAATTTCAGGTTTGGTTAGAATTGGCTACATATTGCGAGGCAACAATCTAGAAATGGTTGAAATTTTGAGGCGAAAGTTTTAGAGTATTGTCGAGTACTAGTGGTTATTGTTTTTTGTTGTTGATATTGTTTTTGTTTTGTTTTTTTGAAACAGGGTCTCGTTATGTAGTTCAGGCTGGCCTTGAATTTTACTATGTAGCCCAAGCTGGCCCTGAACTCGAGGCAGCCTTCCTGCCTCAGCCTCCTGAGTGCTGGGATTACAGACATGGTACACCATGCCTGGCCAGATTGTTGGTATTTGCAAAATGACAGTGCAAAACAATTTTGCCTTTACTAATTGGCAAAAGTTAGAATGTTGAATAGTATCAAGGGCTGGCAGAGATGTGGAAAAGAAATTCTCATGTGCCACAAGAGAGGGTGTAAAACAACCTAAATGTTCAGGAGGCTCTTTTGGCAGTACTTGGTGAACTAGTGTGAGTTAACTGTGGCCCAGCAATTACTCACCTGTGAAAATAGCTGACAAGTCTCTAAGGAGGTATCACAGAAAGATGTTCATTGCATTTTTGATAGCAAGATGCTGGAAGCAGATAAGGTGTTTGTAACAGGAATAGACAACATGAGATATACATGTGATAAAGTTGATGTTAATGCTTTTGTCAAAACTGGTGAAGTAAGCTCAACTATAGTAACATGAAATGATCACAAACAGAATTGTAAAAGATATATTATAAGACTGTATTTTTAAAGAATGTATATCTAATGTCTATCTAAAGATAAAGATGAATTGAAAAGATGGGCATTAAAAACAGTAGATTAGGTTTCTCCTAAGGATGGGAGATGCAAAGTAGAAGAATAAATAAGACAGGACTTAACATGGGCCAAAAAAATAGAGGTATTATCAAAGTCAATTACACCTGTGTAAAGTACCTAAAAGAACAAAGAGTAATTAGTAAGACTCAGGTGATGAAGGCCCTTGTAAGCCATTTTGGAAGGGTTTAAATTTGATCCTGGAGGCATAGAGTTGAAGTAAAAAATTCTGTTAACCTAGAAAACCTTCGGCAAAGAGAAAATAAAGCAGTTTTGTTACTCAGTAACATAACTAGATTACAGTGGACCATAGGTAATCTGTAAATGAGATTACAAAACAAAGAAACTTTATTTATACAGCCACACAGTTATAACCATTCCATTTTAAACAGTTACATACATAAATTTTCAAGATTAATAGCATCCTGTCTTCTTGTAAGACTTCACTGAATTATTTGCTGCAATTCTTTCCAGAAGTTCATCCTAAATTTACCTGGCAGTTTAAATAGCAGCTTGTATTATCTACATTAATTTGAAGGAGTAATAAAATTGTCTCATTTCTATAACAAGCATATGGTCCAGCTAGGACAAAGATGCCAGGTTAAGCTCCCACAGTAACAGGGAAATAGAATGATAATTTCCTAAATGTTTACAATAAAAAGGAATGACTCTCGCGCCCTTAAAAAAAAAAAAAAGAATCACACAACTAGTAATTAGCTTGTTTATCTTCTAGTTGGGATTTTTAAAGAAATCAATTGCTAGGTTGAAAGACAAGGGAATAGAGAACATTTACAATTGGGTATGTAAATGATAGATCAGAGGGTCTAAAAGGAATAGGGAAAGAAGTGAGGGACTGAGAGCAAGAAAAGATTAAAAGATTAAGATATAATGTGTGTAAATGACAGTTGGAAGAATAATGTAAGAGGTTGTGGTTTTAAAAAAAAGCTATTAGGAAAAAAAAAAGGTAAATGTCACATGTGCCACTATTGTAATCCCAAATATTGAGTACAGTAATCCAAGTACTGTAATCCTTTCTCTAGTCTTCCTCACAATTCAAGAAGTTATATTTATAATTCCACTGAGACATTATTGGAATCCCGGCAAGTTAATTCCAATCTACCACCTCCAATGCAACCCATGGTGAGAGTAAAGACACTGAGACATATTCAAAGTTAAGGGCAGCCAAAGGGTCCTGAGTCCAATCCTTGTGAGGATGTATGGACAAAGGCCTTGATCCTAGGCCTCTCCCAGAATTTATTATCTTTTTTTTTTTTTTTTTTTTTGTGGCACTGGGGATCGAACTCACAACCTCACACCTGCCAGGCAGGCGCTTAAGCCACTGAGCCAAACTCCCGGCCCAAGTTTTTGGAGGCAGGGTCGCACTATGTAGCTCAGGCTGGCCTTGCACTCATGTTGTAGCCCAAGCCGGCCTCGAACTCAAAACGCTCCGCCTACCTCAGCCTCCCGAGTGCTGGGATTAAAGGCGTGCGCCACCACGCCTGGCAGAATTTATTATCTTGTGAAGAAAGCGGGTGGCTCAAGGATGAGTGACAGTGAGGATGGCAGGAACTACCTGAGTCACTTGAGCTGGCTAGCCAGGTACTGAAAAAGGTATCTCTGCAAAATGCAGAGATTAAGATATGCAGAGGGATCAATTTGCATAACCCAATCAAGGTAGCAATTAATTGTTGTAGGAGGCTGCTGCTTCTGTTTCTGATAAGTAAACTTTATGCCCTGGGGACTCACAGCCTGTTTCTTGAGACTCATACCCAGTCGACGTTCCTGGAGCTCACTGGCTCTGCCATCCTGCTGTGCTTTATATATTTTACAGAGGTCACTATGCAGGGAAACAGGACATTGTCTGATGGCTTTAGAGTTTACATACCAGTACCTGCTTCTGATATGTAAACTTTTATGTCCTGGGGACTCACAGCCTCTTCCTCAAGGCTCATATCCAGTTGACATTCCTGGAGCTCACTGGCTCCACCATCCCGCTGTGCCTATTTATTTTACAGAGATCACTATAGGAGGAAATGACACTGTCTAATGGCTTTAGAGATTATATACCAGTACCTCAGCTAGCCTTATTTGCAATGCTTAGAGCCAACTGAAGAGAGAAGGAAATACCATAGTCAGCTCTGTATATATCAATAAGGAAATAAGTCTCAATATAATCAAAGTTGCAGCAATTATTCTGCATTCAAGGGGAGCCATTCAAATTGTCTTCCACATGCCAAAGCCAGGTGCTCATCATTGAAAGCTCTAAAAGGTTCAGGGCTGGGGATATAGCTCAGTGGTGCAGTGCCTGCCTGGCAAGCACAAGGTTGTAAATTCCATCCCTGGTACCAAAAATAAATAAATAAAAGGTTCACCATCCCTAATCTAGGGCATCAGTAGCTCATCTGTTTAAACTTCATATTTGTCCAGGATAATAACAGAATTCAGAAGATTGAGGTATGTGCTTAAATCTGCAGTAACGAGAGTAGAAGAAATAAATGGTGGAGGCTGGGGAGAGGGTCTGGATTGAGGAAAGTGCCTCAGAGAGGTGAGCTTTTATATCCTTTTGTGAACAAGTAAGGCTGGAAATAACATCAAATATCAAGGAGCACAAACTCTTTATTTTTGATTTGTTATAATATGATTTCTTTCCTCTGCTGATTTTTTTTTAATTAATCCAAATGAAAACTGTTTTTTTTATATTTGCAGTTTTTTTCACAATTGAGGATAACCAAGTAAATCAAGATGTCTGTGGATCCAATGACCTATGAGGCCCAGTTCTTCGGCTTCACACCACAAACCTGCATGCTTAGGATCTACATTGCCTTTCAAGACTACCTATTTGAAGTGATGCAGGCTGTTGAACAAGTTATTCTGAAGAAGCTGGAGGGCATCCCAGATTGTGACATTACCCCAGTCCAGATTCGTAAATGCACAGAGAAGTTTCTTTGCTTCATGAAAGGACATTTTGATAATCTTTTTGGCAAAATGGAACAGCTGTTTTTGCAGTTGATTTTGCGTATTCCCCCAAACATCTTGCTTCCTGAAGATAAATGTCAGGAGATGTATCCTTATAGTGAGGAAGAATTCCAGCTTCTCCAAAAAGAAATCAAAGTGTTACAAGAGAAGTGTAAGACTGAATTATATACTAAGCAAGCCCTTCTTGCAGAATTAGAAGAGCAAAAAATAGTTGAGGCCAAACTCAAACAGACCTTGACTTTGTTTGATGAGCTTGAAAATGTTGGCAGAGATCATGGGACTAGTGATTTTAGGGAGAGTTTAGTGTCCATGGTCCAGAACTCCAGAAAACTCCAGAGTATTAGAGACAGTGTAGAAAGGGAAAGCAAAAGACTGAAAATATCTTAATTTCTGTATGGCAGAAAGAGTCCAAAAAGATTTTCTTTGCTCACTCTCTCTTGGGTTCTCTATCATACTGTTGTTTTTAGTCCATTCGCCTGAAGTATCTGTGTACTGCCTTGAACTAGTCTTGGAAAATCTGTTCATTAGGGGCCTCAAATAGTTGGGAAGGAATTCTTAATATAATAACGACTCACTTGACAGCAAATTCAAAGAAGTGAAACTATGACCAAAGGTATTATGAAAGCTGTACGTTTTGTGACCTTAATCCTTTTGGCTTATTTTTGGATTAACCAATTACAGCAAGTCCCTGATTTACGAATGAGTTCTGTTCTAGGAGAAAGTTTAAGTCAAATTAGCTTGTAAGTTTGACAAAACGAGTCTTGTACACCTTTGACAAAAATATACAACGTAAAGCATAAAAAAAAAAGCAGCATCTACCATCTTTTTTGCCTCAATATAATCTCCTAATTATTTTCACTTTTGTTTCCATGGGTATTGCTTTGTGCTTCCTAGCAGTCCCCTCCACATTACCACTGCTTTTCCTCTTGTTTCCAGACATCCTGGACTCTGAACACTGTACTACTGTACACTGTTACACCATATAAGCACACAGCAGTACAAGTGCAACAATGTCCAGTAGGCACGTGAGCTACTTCTGCAGTTTTTTCACATGTAGGAGTACTCATAATGCGAGGTCTGTTGATATCTGAAAGTTTGCAACTCAAAATGTTCCTTGGGGATTTAGTACAAGTAATGGATTAGCTGGGCATGGTGGCATGCTATAATCCCAGCATTCATGAGGCTGAGGCAGGAGGATTGTTGTGAGTTCAAGGCAGCTTGGGCTTCATAGTGAGCTTAAGACAGTCTGAATTACAGAGTGAGACCCTGTTTTAAAAAGAAAAAAAGGGTTAAACAGGTAGCTTCTTCATTAGTCATTACATTGTGAAACAACTAATACAGAGTGCTTGCTCTTGTCTCTTATGTAAAGAAGATAATAATGGGTTAAAAAAAAGCAAGTAGCAAAAAAAGAAGCTGTGGCTGAGATAGTATCATATGCCTGTAATCTCAACACTTGGGAGGCTAAGGCAGGATGATTGTGAGTTCAAGGCCATAAGGGACTACATAGTGAATTCAAGGCCAGTTTGGACCACATAGTGAGACCCTAACAACAAAAAAGTGTTTCCAGAATAAATCTTTTGCATGAGCAAGGTCCTAGTGATGTTAAGCAGTTTACTACCTTGAAGTCCAGTAGAAGACCTTGGATAAAAAAGAAGCAGATCCTACTGGAATAGAAAAAGAAGCATGTGATATACCCAATAATGAAATTTATATATACTGACTCCTAGGTGTTTTTTTGTTTGTTTGTTTGTTTGTTTTTTAATGGGAATGGAACTCAGGGGATTTGTGCTGAAATAATTCTCTTAGTTGCCAAGACTGGCCTTAAACTTCTCAATTTACCTGTCTCAGCCTGGATTGTTGGGGACCACAAATTCATAATGGCTAAATTTGCGTATTTCCCTATGGGAAAAAAGGGACGATTAGGATTGTTGTTACCTTCCATCTGAGATTTCCCATTGACTCTTCTAAGCATAAGATTATGGAGTCTTGAGTCTTCTGATGAATTGTAATCTTTTACTAACACCACCTATTACTGTATATACCAAATAAATAGTGGCTGCTTTGGGAGTGGAGGGGTCCAATCCAGAGACACTGACTTCCCAGCCATCGATGGAATATTTGTCTCTCTGTCTTTTCTTTTTCTCGCCACATTCTTAAGTCAGACAATTGGGACTCTTGGCCAGGTTCCCGATTCTGGATTATATCATAACTCTTTCTGTTCTACCTAATCTGGATCTCCATTTTTCTACTTCAGATTCAAATAAGTATCTGGTTTCTTCACCTATATCATTATTATACTCAATTGCTTTAACAACCTTAACACTGGCTTCAGCATTCTCCTAAATATCCAGCCCTATGTTAGAAATGTAGTTGATTGGTAGAGTGATTACCTACCATGCGTCTAGGATCATAGGCCTATGCCACCATGACTGGCTTGACTCTAGATTTTGTATCAGCGTTTTTTCATACTAAAATTATTTTCAAAGCTGGGCATAGTGGCACATGCCTGTAATCCAAGCACTCGGAAGGTTGAAGCAGGAGGATCACTGTCCTTGAATACAGCAATCTTCCTGCCTCAACCTCCCAAGTGCTGGAATTAACAGGCTTGTGCTACCATGCGATCTCTTCTGCCTTTTGACCCAAGGTGGGTGTATGATCCCAGCCAGGACAATAGGGACTCTAATTTTTGTTTTGTTATGGTAGTACAGGACATAGTGCATGCTGAGTATTTACTGTACCACTGGGCTATACCCCTAGCACCCTAGAACAAAGCTACATGGCACAAAGTCCCAAAATGTGTGCGCATTTTTATGGTCAAATGCTTAAAAAGCTGGCCATTAATAGTAAACAGAAAGGCTTGATTTTTTTTTTAATGGCACAATAGTTTTAATATGACCACCATTCTTCACGAAATAATTTTAATACTTTGTGCCAAGGCTTGATGTTTTAGAGAAGGGAACAATCACCAGCGAATATTTGAACAATGGGGACATTTATGACCACATATGGTGGGCCACAAATGATAATCAGGCCAAATGATGATGATGTTAAAGGATGGTGTGAGAATAGTGTAAATTTAGTCTAATACTACAAAAACAAGCCAAACTGGAGCTCAGTGGAGTCAGAAGTTACAAGAAAAGTGAGCAGGTATGTATAAGAGAGAGTAATGAGCCAATAGGGAGAGAATGTGGGAGTATGGGAAGGAAGTGATTAAATCTTTGGGCTGAGGTGACCTTAAGTTTAAGATGGCATTAATGGGGTAAATATTGGAAGACTGGAGTATAACACTGGAGAAATGATAATTAACTATTTGGGAAACAGTGTAATGAACTGGAAGAAGGGAATCAAATAGGTCTCAATATTTATTTGCTTTTGCGTTGCTGGGGATCCAACCTGGGGTCTTGTACATGGTATTTAATTGCTCTACCAATGAACTACATTTCCAACATAGAGCTAGATATTTAGGAGAATATTTAAGCCAGTGTTAAGGTTGTAGAAGCAATTGAGTATAAAGATACAGTTGAAGAAACCAGATACTTGAATTTGGGGTAGAAAAATGGAGATCCAGGTTAGGTAGAACAGAAACGGTTATCATATTGTGGAACAAGAACATGTTGAGGGACTAGAACTTTGGTTCTGGGAACCAGGAGGAGGATTCTATCAGATTAGAGAACAGAAGGATATTCTAAGGAAATGATTGAATGAGAGCTAAGAGAGAAGCTCATCTCTTATGAATGGGAAACAATGGAATCAAATGAAGAGTACCAGTCATATGTTGGGATTCAGTGGGAATCCATACTAAAGGTTGGTAAGATCAACTGGCTGAGATTAAAAAGTGGAAAACATTGTGGTGCCTTGTAGACATAACGTGGAATTATTACAAACTGCTGTAAAGTACAGGCTGATATTGAGAAATGGTGTCTCACATGTGGCACTAAAATAAAGAATAGAGGGTTGAGATACCAAAGCACACAGTGGTGTTGGATTATGGGAATTGAGAATTTGGAAATGACAAAGCCCCATTATTGGAAAACATAGGTTAGAAAGACATAGGCTAGGTGAACCAGGGAGCAAATTTCAAAGCTTATTTGGACTTTGAAAGCTTATTCTGGGCCAGAAGTCAGGACTACCTACTGCAGAGTAGTCCAGTGATGGCAGATCTGCTGTTACGGGATAGTACTGTTGGACTGGCAGTGAGAAATACAGTAAAAAATGCCATTAAGGGATCTCTAGTGGAGGGAGATGCTGTACCTCAGAATCTGTAATTGGCGAAGCCATTTTGAAGGGATAGTAGGGATATTGGGAAGGTAATGTAGAGGGTAATGGGGTAGTGGGGTACACCTGTAATCCCAGCACTGGGAGTCTGGGGCAGGAGGATCACAAGTTTAAGCCCAACCTGGGCAATTTAGTGATCTAAGGAGGCTCTATTTAAAAAAAAAGGGCTGTGGCTGTAACTCAGGGTGAAGCCCTTGAATCCTCCCAGTATAGGGGAAAAAAATATGGGGTAAAAAGTTGGAGCAGACTGCAAGTCTGACAAGGTGCATTGCACAATTGGAGTTATGGTTTAGATCAAGAATGCCTCCCACCATGTGCTCACAGATGGGGCTTTTGGAAGGTGATTAAGTGAGGGGATGGTAGCTGAGTTGCTGTTAGGAGGTGGGGCCTGTCAGATGAGGTGGGTCACCAGAGGGTGCTCTGAAGGGGTCCATCTCTCTCGGTCTCTCACTGCTTTCTGGCCACCCAGGTGTGAACAGCCTTCCTTTACCCAGGCCTTTCCACCAGGCCTTTATGCCTTGAAGCCAGCTGGTCCTGGACTGTAACTATGAGCCACAATAAACCTTTTCTCTAAATTGTGGGTGTTGGGTATTTGTCCCAGTGACCACGGAAGTGACTAAGACGGGAGGAAATTAAGGGGTAGCTAATACAGAGGAGACGTAAAATGTAATTTACTCCATTAAAGATAACACAATTACAGACTTTTCCATAAGGTATATTTGCAATATTAAAGCGCCACATTTGCACGTTTGACATTCATGAATAAACAAAGCAGATGAATTGAATGACCTGCCAAAGTGGGTTCTGGTATTATTCCTTTTGCATTGGAGATTACAAACCCCAGCAGGAACTCTTGTTATTGACATCCCCCAGTCCCTTCATGTTGGTTCCCATAGCTCCAGAAGGGCTCCAGTTAGAATGGAGCCCTCTCGAGTCCGTCCCCAGGCACAACCCTTCCACAGACCCCAGCCAGGGCCCCCAGAGTCTCATCCAGTGGAGCATGCGAGCTTGGCCTGTGTTCCAGAGGTCTGCAGCCACAGGTCCCACAGGGCCAGGACACGTCCTGGGCATGGTTTTCTGGTAGAACAGCTCTTCTGTACTTGTCTTAACTCCATCTGGCAGCGGCAACAAAACCTAAGGCAGAAAAAAACCTCACAGTTTGGGTCAAGCTCAAAGCCCCGTGGGGTGCAGCACTCGGCAAACGCCACTCACCTGGCCCAGCTCCAGCAGAACCCACTGCGTAACCAGGTTCTCCAAGCACAGCCGGCTCTTCCTGGGGGCAACGCAGCATCACGGGTCTCCAGCTCGGCTGGGCCCAGAGCACCGCCCCTCACCCGCAGGACCTTCGGTGGAAGGTCAGGGTCCAGGTCTGGCTCATCCTTTAATGAACAGAGGTTTGGGCTTCCTCTGCGCTCCCCAAACACAAAATGCTGGGTTCTCTGCTGCGCATGTCCCCACATCACAGAGTAAGCGTACAGAAACATAACCCTAATTATAAATGGATTCGATCACACCACGGATTTCTAAACGTTAGGTCTGTACCCCCGCCCCCAACCGGCAGGTGCAAAGAACACATTTCATTTCTGACAGATAGAGTACTTTGGACCTTTTTACGAATGGACAATTAGACAAAGAGCAACAACACAGAA
Organism: Dasyprocta punctata; assembly: GCA_004363535.1. Classification (NCBI taxonomy): domain Eukaryota; kingdom Metazoa; phylum Chordata; class Mammalia; order Rodentia; family Dasyproctidae; genus Dasyprocta; species Dasyprocta punctata. The sequence goes on along the minus strand of RJWM01013001.1, from coordinate 15,906 downwards.
GGAAAGATACAGCATCGAAAGTTACACGAAAAGAGTGCAGTGCAGCTCAAAAGCAAAACTACCAAGCCCTTGTTTTATCCTCACGCCCACGTCGCCCCTGCGCCTGCCCCGCCCTGCCCTGGTCACTCAGGCAAGCTGTAAATGGATATAGGTAAAGATGCAAGAGGTGAGGGAGAAGGCGATGGCTGCGTAGATAAAGATGGAGAGGTGCGGAAAATGGTCGAGATAGCAGCCCTCGTCCAGGGGAATCGGCTCCTCTTCGGGCGGGGTGCTCGCAGCGGGCTTCTGGGGTTGCCCGGCGCGGGCTCCCTGCCCCTTTCCGCCTGCTCGCCGACCTGCTTTTTTGCCCGCAGCAGACCCCGATTTGGGCACGCAGGGCTCTTCTTGAGGAGGCTTGTCAAACAAGCCCTCCGACTCAGGATCTGAGTCAGAACGCATCTGCTCCGCGCCCCAGGGCTTGCGCTGAAAGAGTCCGTCAGCCATGGACACCTCGCACAGGTAGAAGGATCGGCACAGTCTGGGCCCTCAGTCTGCGGTAGGATCTGTCCGAGAGCGCAGTGGACAGCGGCAGACGCAGCAGCGAATTTCTATCCCTTGGGGTGTGGGGGCGGAGCCAGCGAGGCAGGGGGCCTCTGCAGGGTCTTCTGAGCCTCTCAGCAGAGAAGTCGCTTCCAACGGCTCCGCCTTCCTCCCACAGCCTGTTGCAGAGGTTGGTTCTCTGGCTTGCAGATGCCTGGCCAGCTCAGAAGTCCTTGGGCAGCTATCTATTTGTCTCCATGGCAACCAGACTGGCGGCGGGCGGGGTAGGAGGTGCGAGCCACCAAGTAATATCTCAGGGCTCACTTACAAGGGGACTGGGCACGCAGGAAGCAGAAATGCGGTGACAAACTCCCAGCTACATGCAATTTCTCAAGACCAAAGAACTGTTTGCAGAGAGATTTTTTTAAAAATATTTTTTTTTAAACACATGAAAAAATAATCTCGTAGAAAACTTGAAATTTAGAAAGTGGTATATACAAAAACAATAACAACGCATCCCAAGATCACAAGGTCCAGAAATTGCACATTTAGTGTTGGTGTATTTCTCTCCCTTTCCATCTATGCTTGTGCCTACACATCCTGTGTTCTCTTCAGGGTCTTCACCTACAAATGCAGGACTCCGGCCTTTTGGGCATCTCACGTATAATTAGGACCAAGACCTTTCAACGATCCTTTTAACTTGAGCTCATTTCTTCTCCCTGGTCTACTCACGCCCCTCTGACTTTCACTGCAACTGCCACAGGCGTCTGGGCACCACCATCTCCCGGCAACCACCGCTGTGCAGGAAGTTCCGCGGCTAATCGGTACACTCTCTGGAACCAGGGAAGAACAGTTACTTAAATTCATTTGGGTTCCAGCAGGTTGAAGGGCCCACTAGCCGGCCCTATTAGTTGCAGCAAATCCAACTGAAACTGCCATCAGGCAGTTCATGCCTCACTCTCAGGTTCCTTCAGCAGGAACCACCATCAAGTTGGCAAAATAATGTTACCAGGATGCTGTCTTTCTGTCTTACATTGTTCAGGGATTTCTTGAACAGGCAGAGACTACTAAGCAGTGGTAGGTATTATTGAATAAATGATGGTGCGAATGCTTCTGTTGGCAGCAGAAGGCTCACCTTTTCAGAGATTAGCAACTCCAGCTAAAAGAGCAACTTACTGAGACCCTGCCTCAAAATAAAAAATAAAAGAGGATTGGGGTTGCAGCTCAGTGGTAGAGTGGTTGCCTGGCACATGCAAGGCCTTGGGTTTGATCTCTAATACTGCAGAAACAGACAAAGACATGGGCAGCTAACTTGATTGTAATAATAATCAAATAATTAAATATGTCACAAAGAATGGTGTCACATACCCATAGGGAAGAATGACATGATTTGGGGTTGTACACGAACATTTTTTTAAAACTAGCTCTTAAAATACTACTATTTTGCCATGTTTTAGAAAAATAGCCAATAAAAATTCAAGATTTTACGTATTCTGCTTATGATGAGCCTAGAAAATTTTCAGTGAGTATAAGTTAATTTAAAAAAATGAAGTAATTAAGCTCTACAGGTAACCAATGAATATGGCAAAAATCATGGAGCCAGATTAGGAATGCCTATAATTTAGAAAATTCTGAGACAACATACCAGCATGTTCTATCTAAAAATACGATGAATTTTGTTGTTTTTTGAGATAGAGTTTCACTGTATAATTCCAGCTGGCCTTAAACTCACTATGTAACCCAGTCTGGTCTCAAACTTGCAGCAATCCTCCAGCGTCAGGCTCCTGAGTGCTGGAACTACAGGTATATGTCGCCATACCCTGTCATAATATGATGAATTTTTATTTTTTAAAATTTATTTTATTTATTTATTTATTTGTGGCACTGGGGATTGAACTCACAACCTTGCGCCTGCCAGACAGGTGCTTAAGCTGCTGAGCCAAACTCTTAGCCCTGGTTTTTGGAGGCAGGATCGCACTGTGTAGCTCAGGCCAGCCTTGCGCTCACGTTGTAGCCCAAGCCGGCCTCGAACTCACAACTCTCCACCTACCTCAGCCTCCCGAGTGCTGGGATTAAAGGCGTGCGCCACCATGCCCAGCTATGATGAATTTTTAAATTTAAAAGTTTTATTCCAGCAAAAGGTACATTGACATTAATTGTCCCTCAGAACACTCCTCCTGGTTTTAAACACACTTTTTCCATTGTTCTTGCCACTTTCTGAAGCAGTTCTGGAAGTCCTCTGAGTTTATGAGGCATGATTGAAAATATGGCAAATGCTTCTGCTGCTGCCATTCAGTGTAAAAGCATCACAGCGTATCCTCATGCAGTTTATTCTCTCAGATCTGACACTATGAACTTCTGGCTCTTCCCTAAAGTCAAAATGACCATGAAGGGTAAACATTTTGAATTGATTCAGGACACTGAGGCAGTCAACACTGCAACTAAAGACACTCATGAAAAAGGACTTCCAGAACTGCTTTAGAATGTGGCAAGGACAATGGGATAATTGTACTTGAAGTGAGGGGGACTACTTTAAGGGGAAATTAATGGCCATGTGTCTTTTACTGTAATAGGTCTTAAAAATCTAAACACACCATATTTTTCAGTCACACCTCATATATGAAAATTTTCATCAACTGTACAAGAAAAACTCTTTGTAAACATGAACTATTGTTACCTATAAATCTCCTTCCTTTTAGATAATGATGAGTCCAAGCATGGATGATTAAGGGAGACATTTAACTCCTCCCTAATCCCCACCGGGCCCCTCATTCTTTGATATGGACAGTGTGTTTGGTTTCGTTTTTGAGACAAGATCTTTCTGTGTCAGTCCAGCTGATGTTGAACTTGTAGTCCTCCTGCCTCAACCTCCTGAGTGCTGTGATTATAGATATAGGACACCATGCCTAGCTCTAGATGTTTTATTTTGACTTCTGTCTTGGTTATTTTTTTCATTGCTGAAATAAGATACCTGACACCCAAAGTTAAAAGAGGAAAGGTTTCTTCAGCTCAGTTTGAGGGGTTTCAGTCCATAGTCATAATTTGTAGAAGTTTCAGTCTATAGTCAGCTTGATCCCAGCAGGGTGGCATGGCTGAGTGGCATCACAGAAGGAGACATAATGCATGGCGAATAGTCAGAAGACCGCAAGGCAGCAAGCAGCAGCAGCAGCAGCAGCAGCAGCAACCAAGCCTGCCTTTGTATTTTGCCCAGGCTACCCACACTTTGGACAATGCCACCTATATCCAGGGTGGGCCACCCTTAATCCTAGCATCATTCTCACAATCCCTACATCACACACTCTGGATCCAGCCACCTCTGACAGACCCCACTTACGACTGTATGATGATTTGGGGGGTGGGGAGTGGGACATCTAGCTAGACAGGAGCCATAACAAGTGTCATGTGACGCCAACAGTTTCAAGTCCCTTATATCTCCTTCCAGGAAGATTTATCTGTTTGCAGGCCCTGTGCTGTAATAAATATTGAAGCCCCATCTTTGCACAAATCGGTTTATGGAGCCTCAGTTTCTCCCCTGAACCTTAAGACCAAGGGCCACAGAATTTTTCAAATTGCAGATTAGAAGCAAAGAACAAAAGCACGAAAGTACAGAGTGGCTTGTGTAAGAGGCTGTGAGACTGGGAAAGCCACAGGACCTACTATGGGGTATGGGCAGAGGTAGACAGTGGAGAAAAGCTCAGGAACAGAAAGGGTCTTAGAGCAGGTCTGCACAAGGGTTTACTGGGCAGGGCCGTGGTGTAAGTAAGGAGGGAAGGTGCTAAAAATGTTTCAGCTACTCCGTGGGCCCACTGTGTCTTAAGAAGGTATAAATCTTAGGTTCAGAGTTCAGACAATAGAGGTGATGTCTGTAGAACACCTTGTTATTTTTTAACTGATCCATCTATCCAGAAATCAACAAAATATATGTAAACTCTTGCCCAGCCTGGGTGATCTCTGCCAGGAGTTGAGAGCTTGACTGACTCTGTGGGCAAAGTACCCAGATACAAATTCTATCTGTGCTCAGCAATGAATGAACTCACTCTGCCCTTAGCCAGGGACATCAAGTCTCCAAGAACCCTTCAAAAGACAGCTCTCTGAGGGTCTCAAGCTGCAACCTCACTTCCTGCCTCACAAAGTGTTCCAGGAAAAACCATGAATCCAGATCCTAAACCAAACAGATGCATTCCCTTTAGAAGGTTCACCCAGAGCACAAGGCAGAATACACAAAAATTTAAATTCAAAGTTCTTGTGCCCAGCAGAGAAATCAAGCTATGATGGTGTTGATGATATTGTGATGTGCATGTATGTGCATAATGTGTGTGAATATTGGATGGATGAGGGGAGGGCCTTCCAGGAATTCTTGGTGTTTGGGCTGCAGCTACTTGTCATCTTGGCAACTATTACTGCTTTTAAACTGGCTGCTACCTCCTACCAACTTCTGGCTGTCTGTGACATGTCCTGGCTGCAGTTAGAGAGGCCAAACTGGGACTCTCTGCTTCCTGCACATGTACCTGGATCAAGGGTGGGTGGAAGACTTGGAATGTGCTGTGGCATTTCTAGCCTGTGCTAGGGACAGCTGTTGCTATGCCCAGCCCCAAGAGGCTTCAAGGAGCTGGCACCTTATGGGTGAGAAAGGCCAGGCCTAAGGGATGGGGGCAGCAGTGGTTGCTGAATAGGGACAGAGAAAGGGAATCTGGATGGAATGCAGCTCCAGAAAGTGAGAAGCCAAGAACTTGTCCGGGGAATTCGGAAGAGGTACCTATGTGGACATGTCCGACATGAACTGAGGTTCCAAACCTCCCTACCCCCTCCCTTTCTGTCCCTACTTTCCCCTGCATGTGCTCCATTTTCCCGTCAAACTTCACTAACAAAACATAAATTAAAACATAAAATTACTAAGCATTGCAAGACAGGGACAGCCAGGCACTAATCTCCAAGTGTAGGGTATCTTGGACTAATCAGACCCTCAACTTCCCAAATGAGTGGATGACAAAGACTTAAATAAAAGAGACAAGTGTATGATTTTAGGGCCCTGGGGGGATAAAAATCCTCTAGCAGAATTCAAGATTCTCTGGGGGCTTAGGTTGAGACCTTCTCTGGGCAACTCTTATTTATGTATTTATTTGGTTTTCAAACAAGGGACAGGGAAAATGCAAGAAACTGAGCAGGACCTTGGGAGTGATTTAAGGACTTCTCCAAGTAACAGACTATGTTAGTTGAGGAGAACTACTTTATGTTAATTTGGGAGAAGTATCCTATGTTAATTCAGGAGAAGTATCTTAGGAGAAAGTCTTCCAGTTGACTTTCACTACAGGAGTGAAATGCCTGCTACAGTCTTTAGTTAATTGGGGTGGGAGTCAGGCGTGTGACCTTGGGCCAATCTGTTTCCTCAGAGGATCTCAGCTCTCCATCAAACAAGTGAAGGGATTCTAATACTATAACAGGTAGGGTGAGATCAGCACATCTCAGCCCCAAGAAAGCTGGTGCCACATTTGAGAGAAGCAATTTGGCAAGACATGGACCATCACGAGAATATTCATGTCTGTTGCTATAATCATCCCTTCCCTTAGTATGATTTCAATGCAATGATCTACAGAATAAAGACAAGCCTAAAGCTCTCTGCAAGAATATGTATACTGTAGTACTGTTTATCATGGCAAAACATTGGAAGCAAAGAGAATTAGAATAAGAGAATAATGGTCAATTAAATGACGCTGGATCTAGGTCTGGGGGGGGCTCTCTCAGTGGTAGAAAGTCTCTTATGCACAAGGCCCTGGATTTGTTCCCCAACCCAAGGGGAAAACGATACTGCAGTCAATACATGAGTCATGCAGTTATCAGAAGTAAAACTCCTAAGTAGCTTGAGGGATTCTTGTGATGGTCAATGGCAAAGTAAAAAAAAATAAGATATAAAACTCGATGTGCCTGAATGGTGAGATGAAAATGTGTTGTTGCAGAGAAAGACTACAATGAGCAAAGATGATAACTTGTTTGGATGGTGAAATCATGGAAAGAACTCTTTTCATTTTTCTAGATCTTGTGCTCTATTTTTATATTATTACTTTTTGTGCAACAAAAGTAGTTAATAGATGAGGAAATCTAAATTATGGACCAAGGGGCTGCTTTGAGAATTAACAATACCCTGTAATGTTCTGATTGGTGCCCACACAGACTAAGGTCCTTACTCAACTGTCTGGATGGCCCCATATTGCTTAGCAACCACTTGCTCAATAGCAGTTGCTAAGAAACCAGAGACAGAGCTGGAATCCTGAATAATAACCCATTGTCCATTATATTGTCAGCCTCTTCCCCTCAATTTCTCTCTAGCAGTGTTATGCTCCCTTCTCTTGCTCACTGTTTTTGAGTTTCTAGCTGCCGGGGGCTAACCTGCCTATAATGTTCAATGATAGAGTCCACCATGATACAGGGGATCACAGGTTCCATAAGACCCTCTTCTTTCCTGTGCTTCAGGATTAGGGCCTACACCAGAGTATGTGCTTGGCTTAAAGTTGAAGTCTGTGGTTATCTCACCGTTAAGATAAATATTGCTCGCACCCTCCACAGGATCATGGACCCTGGAGACCCCTCCTCTCCAGGAGTGATTCCTCCCAGAGAGTTACTGAGCTCTTCTCAGGATTCCCACCACTTTAGCAAGCACCAGATCAAACCGAAGCATGAAATCTGTGACTCTACAATGACTTATTATTGTTATTATTATTACTATTTGCCATACTAAGGATTGAACCGAGGGCCCTCACAGCCCCTTTTAAATTTCGAGACAAGTTATTTGTAAGTTACTAAGTTGTCTAACTCGGACTTGAACTTGCAATCCTCCTCAGCCTCCCACCTGTTGGGATTGTAGGTGTGCGCCGTCCTGCACAGCTTGAGTGAACTCTTACAGGGTTCCAAGTAGCCAACTTTAATGAGAAAAATTAATCTAGAATGAATACATCCAGACACAGTGATCCTGGAAAACTCCCAATTTTCAGTCCCTGCACTTTTCATTTCCATCACCTCTAACCCATTGCTCCACCACAATCTTCATTTTGAGGAAGTTGATCTTTTATCTCTAGCTAATCCTCAGTGACTGCACTATTCAGGAAAAGAGGAGGAAAGATGGGTAAGGGTAATCATGACATGAGGCCAGAGAGTCCGTGGGCCTAGAATAATCTTCTGGTAATAGCGGTGGACTTCTTTCTATAAGTGGGATCCTTAATGTGAGCAAATGAACCTGCCCTGTGTTCAGCCATGGACTTATTCCCTGACTCACAGGTGTTTCCTGAGATGTGTATTTAATGCCATCCCTGGGGTCTCGATTGACTTTTTTTTTTGTCTTTTTGAGACAGGGTTTTACTATGTAGTTCAGGGTGGCCTTGAACTCACTTTGTAACTCAGACTGGCTTTGAATTTGCAGTGATCCTCCTGCTTCAGCCTCCTGAGTGCTGGGATAACAAGCATGCACCACCATCGCTGGCCTAGATTGCCTTTTTCTAATCTACTTACAGATCAAAGGATCAGAGGTGTTTCCAGTGTCCATAACCTGAGATTCTGAAGGATCCTACATTTCCCAAAAACTAAGGAGTGGGGGAAAAATGGCAAACCTGACTGTCAGCCTAAGAACTCCTGAGTAGATGGCATTAATGGGCAGGGAGGAGGTTTGAAGGATCCTAAGGAGTAGGATATCGATATATTAAAGGTAACACTAAAGAACTGAACAAAAATAAGATGATAAAAGAAAAAGGGAGAAGAATATGGAGACTAAAAAAGAAAAATTTAAAACGGGAAAATAAAGAAAAAAAGAGAAGAAAAAAATCCTCTCAATTCCAATTAACCAGTGAAGAAGAAAGAGAGGAAAAAGAAAAGAGAGAAAAAAATGTGGCAAAAAAAAGATAGAAAGAATGAAAAAGAAATTCTCTCTATGTTTGAATATGTGGCTTCCTTCCAGGATCCACAGTTTTGGAATCCAGCAAGTCACATTTTTTGCTAGCTAGCTTTATGATCTGTGAGTTTATAAAGTGCCCCCCACTTTCAGAAGCCCCTCTACCTTTTACCTCAGGCTGTGGCAACTGTTCTAACTGAGGCTTGTCCTGTGGGGCAGGATAGAAGAAATAAAAACTAGGCAGAAAGGAAACAAGGAGATTGAGATTATATTTTCTTTGTTTATTTATTTATTTTTGGTTTTTTGAGACAGAGTCTTGCGATGTAGTTTATTGGGGACCCAGCCTAAATCCCCAAACTTCCAAACGAGTGTACACCGAGGGCTTAAATAAATGAGACGAGTGGTATGATTTTAGAGCTCCAGGAGGATCAAAGCCCCTGCAGAGCTCTCGAGTATGTGCCTATCATAAGGGCTAAGACAAAGAGCTTCTCTGGACCACCCGTATATATTTTCAAATAGACAGAGAGGGGATACTGAGGGAGGTGCTGAGGGTGGTGCCGGAACTGAGCAGGACTTGGGAGTCACTTCAAGGACATCTCCAAGTAGGAAAGAATGCCAGAAATGGAGAACTATTTTATCTCCAAGATGGCCTTTGTGATGGGACTGTTATGCCCTGCAGAGTAAGATGCCTGCAGGGCAGTCTCTATTAACATAATTAATTATGGAGCCAGTATGTCCTCAGCTGCGACCTTCTTTACCTTGCCTTTTGAGGTATCTCTGACCTCACTGGCCACTACAGGCCTCGATCAGGACCAGTGATTCACAGAGATTCATTTACTATGAATCAGCTCCCATAGCCAGGCAAGGGGCCTAGGCCTAGGACAGGCTCACAGATAAATAAAATGCCAATTAGTAAATTTTAAATCCTGCTCAGAACTGCTTTGTAGCAGTCTCCAACAGTAGTTGTTATGACTTGTATCTAAATGTCCTCTCAAAGTCTCATATGGTCATAGGTGGAACTTTTCAGAGGTGGCTGGATATAGAGTGCGGGATGCTGGGATTAAATGTGTGATGCTGGGTTGAAGGAAGGGTGTGTGATTATTAAATGAGTCCACTGATTGGTTTGGCATACTTCTGGGTGTGGATAATGGGAATCTTCAACCTGGGTGTGAGTGCTGCCCACCCTAGAGCTGGTAGCCTGGATAAAATATAAGACACAGAAAGAGGGCGGCTGTTGCCACTCGCTGCTTCACTACCTCGCTGCTTGTGCCTTCTTCATGCCTTGAACTGCTTCTCCTGTTCGATACCTGTCTGCCATGCAACCCTGCCTTGGAGCCAGTTATGAACTGAAATCTTCGCAAACTATGAGCCACATGAATGTTTCCTCCTTTAACTTTGGGCATTGTGTATTTTGTCTCAGCAACTAGAAATGTAACTAAGACAGTAGTTCAGACTGGTCTTGAACTCAATCTGTAGCCTTGGCTGGCCTTGAACGTCCAGTGATCCTCCTGCCTCAGCCTCCCAAGTGCTGGGATTATGAATGTGCACCACTGTGCCCAGCTATACTTCGAGACTTCTTACCTTAACCCTATTACTTCTTACCCCAAAACCCAGTGAGAACCTAGGAGTCTCAGTCACCAAGATCTGATTATCCGTGAACCATGTCTTTCTGACAGATGCGTGGGTTCTCTACTCAGACTTCATATTACTCCTTTGCATGGTTCCATCATCCAATCTCACCTTACACATCCAGTCTCACCATGATTCTCTTGATATTGCAGTGCAAATGAAGATTAAAGAATGGAAGCTCAGGTGCAGTGATTGTGGGCAGGGACATCAACTTATGCTTCTGAATCTTGGGCAGGGGTAGTATGAGCGATACTTTGCTCCCATGAGTAGAATAAGACATTTGAATGAATGTTAAATAGCAGTGAGTTCAATTCTAAGATTATGATTCACTGGGGTTAAGGGTGTGGCCTACTAATTTGAGAATTTTCAGTACCCCCGATGCTGGTATGGCCAGAGGGGGAATTAAGGGTGGTGCCTGGAGAAAGTTCCTTTGTCATTTTCTTGCTAATAAATCCTCACTTAACACCCAAAATATATCAGCCACTGAACTAGGAGTTGGGAAGGAACTGATACACAGGTCAGGCATAGTTTCCATACTTAGGAAGCTTGCTATCTAGTTGGGGGACCAGCAATGAAACAATGGAGTGATGCCATTTGTTGAGAGCACTAATGAGGCAAGAAGGACACAGGGTTTGGAGGAGCACAGAGCAGTGTTTAATAAGCCTGATGAAGGGCACAGACTCACTTTCCACAAGAAGAGATGATTCAGCTACGACTTGGACTCCATTCCCCCTCCAACCTCTTTCTCCACCCCTCTCCTGGCCCCAGGAATCAGTCTAGACTCTAGAAACAGCAAAGTACACATCTGAACCAATAGAAAAGCCAAGTCCAGCATGGAAAATGGCAAAGCCTACCATTTCTGCCTCTTCTTTCCTTGTTCTAAGAAAGAGACGACCTCAAGTGCTCTGTGACCTGTCCAGCTACACGAATCCCTGAAGCATGGAATCTAAGCAATGGCCTTGTCCATTCCTAGGTAGCTATAACACTGTTTAGATAAAAACACTGAAAGACCCAGTATGTCGCCGAACATGCAGAAACTAACTGTGGCCCAGGGTCAAATATCATAAACCATCTAAAAAATTCCATGACACAATGCCTTTGTATGGACACACCTGGGTAGAATATCTCCCTTTTTCACTGTCCATCTGTAAAACAGTGATTCTCTTGGTAAGTTCCCCTACTAAATGCTTTAGATGGATTATGCTGCTATTTAGTGCTTTGTTTTTGCAATTCCAGTCAGCCCCACCTTGAGATGGTCTGGACAATCCCTGGTGAGAATTTCCCTGCCACCACTTTTAGGTTCACTGCAGCCATAGGATAGCTGGACAGAATAAATGGTAAATAAATCTCTCATCTTTCTATTCATAAATAAAACACAATTTCCAAGGACATGTATCTTTTCTACTCTGTGTCTCAGCAGAGATGGACAGTCCCATGTCCCCTCCTACTTTTGTCTGCATCTGCATGGGACAGGGAGGGTTCTGGCTTGGTGCTGTGGGCAGCAGACCACGCTCTGCAAGGTGTGCAGGTCACTGTGCAACAGTAAAAGGAGTTACTGGAAGAGAAGTGGTTTGATATTTCTCTCCTAGCACGAGAGACATTCCCTGAGATTCTGTTACCCCTCCTGGACAGCTGTTTCATGAAAGCCAAGCAAGAAAGCCTCATAGGGTGCCTATGAGGTGTCCCTGGACATGAACATACAATGCCCAGAGAGGCTTTTTTTCCTTAGACCTCAGCTGCTGAGCTATCACAGTCCCCCTGTGCCTCCGCCCCACTTTTCCCAGAGTTCCATAACCAGGTGAGGATGGGTCTCCTTCAGGGCTTGGTAGACTTTGTCTTTACAGGCCCGGTCCCAAGATCGGCTGAAGCCAAACAGCTTTCGCATCTGGCCTGGTTTTGTGACCTCAGCCCGCACGCTTTCGTACTGCTCTTCATTCAGCACCTGTCCATGCAGCTTGTCCAATACAGGGTCCACTGATGTCACTCGGGCTACCAACTGCTCCCGATGCTGGTCAACGAAGTGCAGCAAAGTCAGGGCACTTGGAGGTGCAGGTGAAGCTGGGATGAGCAAAGAAAGACTCCCATTACGGGCCTCACCTGTGATCACACACTTCTGGCTCTTCATTTACCTCCTCTCATCCCTGACATCCTTTAACGTCTGGAAAGACAGACTACCAGAAACGTACCAAGGCCCCTTTTCATGCCAGCATTTAGCTTTACATTCTCTCTGAGTGTGAAAGAGGGGTTCATGCTGGAGCATTGAGGCTGTGAGTAGGGCTACTAGAGCCATAAACAGGAGTGAGGGGACTAGGGGGGCATTTGCTTGTGGTCACGTGCCTTTCCAAGCCAACCCCTGGTGAGATTTGCAGTGAGAGTCCCCTCCTGTCCCTCTTTTCTTTCCCCCAGGACCAGATTGTACACCCGCGGGCTACCACTGTCCGTTGTGGTCTCTAACAGCTGTTACTAACCTAGGGAACCTGGATGGACCAGAGTAACTGCAGGTCTGAGGTCTCCTGGAGGAAAAATACGAAGAGACATCTGTAAGATTATGAATATGTCTGACATACCCCAAATCTTCCACACACTTCTGAGATTCTTTGATTCAGACAACAAACTACAGTCAAATTCTGATAGAATCTGAAGTAAGGACTGGAAAGGCCCTAGATATTGGGGGAATCCTTTCTTTATGCATATGGAAGCTGAGGCCCTGAGGCTGTAATTATAGACTAATAAAGAGAGAAAAGGCATCGGAATAAGCAAAATAATTTCTGCCACAACTTGTCAGACTTGGATTTATCCTGTCTTGACCTGAACCGAGTCTCGTGTGGGGGAACTAACCAAGTTTCTTGAGAGATAGCTTAAACTATTCCCTGAGTTCAGTGTGACCTAACAGTGCAAGAACCCCAGTGTCGGTACTTTTATCACTGGCTCCATTTGGAAGTTGTAAGAGAAAGTTCCTCATGCTGGACTGTCTTGGAGTTAATCCTAACTCAGGCTCATACTGGAGCATCTGCTGAGGAAAGTGAATGGGTGGTCAAAAATTTAAAAACAAAATATAAGAGGAAGAATGGAAGGAACTGGAAATATTTGATTTGCATAAGGGGATTCATGATCCCATTGTTCCAATATCTGAATGCTTGCCCATGGGGAAGAAGATAGAATTCTCGAAGCTCCAAAGGACACAATTAAGACTGTTAAAAAGAGGCCAATTTAACAAAAAGAAAAAGAACAATATATTTACCATTTATTAAGGATCACTGCATGAGCATGTCCAGCATCATTTTATTCAATCTTTCCAACAATTTGGTTGGTTAGTAATTATGACCCTCATTGTGCAGATGAGAAACCATAGATTCAAATGAGGTGAGAATTTCTCTTAGGACCATCCAGTGAGTGCAGGAGTTGAATTAAAACCCAGATCTGATGCTTGACTCCAGTCCTCTACCTGTGGTTACTTCCATGCCAAGGATGAATAAAACCTGAACTCCTTTCACTGTGCAGTAAAGCTTGTTTTATAGTATCTCAGAAGATTTGATATCTCATTGCTGATATTTGACAAGGCTGGTTGTTTCTAGAAGGACTGATTAGGAGAGTTTGGAAGTAGTGTTTGACTAAGAGATGGATTTTCTCACTCCTGAAATTTTTTATTTTGAGTTCCTGATATCTACCTTGAAAATGTTGCCTGAGGCAGAACAAAATACAGAGCTGAACTGATCCATCAATCATACAAGCGTGTACTGCTTACTTTTTTTATTTTGAGACAGGGTTTTCTATGTAGTTCAGGCTGTCCTTGAACTCACTATGTATCTCAGGATGGCCTTGAACTTGAGGCGATCCTTTTGCTTCAGCCTCCAAGTGCTGGGATTATAGTTATGCACCACAATGTTCAGTTTTGCTTTCTCTTTTATTTACAGTCAAGCCATGATGAGACACTGTGCCAAAAGCCTTGTAGATGCCAAAATCTCTTAATTCAAGAGAAGTGTGAATATACCAGCGTGCACAGGAGAGAAAAGGAGTTTAAATTCTATTAGTATTAGCCATGGGGTCACTTGAAAAAGACATAATTTATCTGGATTATTTCTTCTTGCTAATAAATCACTATAATATCCATGAACACAGACAAAAGCACATACACACAGAGACTTGAACTTTCTTTCTCCCACTTCTGAGCTGTCTTGTTGGGTTTTACCTGGCTTCAACAAGGCCTCCCATACTAGTGTTTCATCTTTCTTGCTTCTTATTTGGAGCTGAATCCTTGACCCAAAGTTGGCAACGTAGATCTCAGAGAAGAGCTGGGGTTCTCTGGGGCTCCGATAGCAGAGCTCCAGTTCCTAGAGACAGAAGGAGTCACCAGGTGAGAAGCCACAGTTTTTGAAGTCTTTTCCCCACTTCATACCTTCTTGGTCTTTTTCCCTGCTATGGTTTGTGTCTGGGAATCCCCCCAAACATCATAGAGTCATGGAGGTGGCTGAGTCTAGTGTCTAGCACTGGGATTGGTGATGTGAGTGCTGCACCCGCCTAGGGGCAGGTAGCCTGCATACAATATAAGGGAGGGGAGGAGGTATGCTTTTTCCTTTTCCCCTTTTCTCTCTTTTCACTTGCAGCCAACATGAATGGCTGCCCCTTAGCCATGCCACCCTGACTTGGAACCAGTTGAGTATGGACTGAAACCATACCAATGGCTCCACTACTCATTTCACACTCATCTAACTTGGATCAGCTACGGACTGCCATGAAGTAGATGCCTCTTGGATTTGCCTAAGCAGCAAATACGGGTATGTTGAAAATTCGAGACCATTTATTAACTCTCAGTGACTCAGGGTCATCTGCCTTTGGCTAAAACTGGGGAGAGTGGATAGTAAGAAAGAAAAAAAGTAGCCCCTAGTGGCTAGGAACTGATCTGAGGCTTACAGATAGAGCTCAGTGTGATTACAAACTGATATGAGGTTTGCAGCTAAGCCATATTGTCTCCTGTTGAACATAAACAGGTCATGAACTTTAGACAGATTGCCAGGCAGGCCACACATGCCAAACACCCCACCATATAGTAAATGAGTCACTGCTGTGTGGTTAGTAATACAAATTTATGCTTGCTTTCACATGCCCTACTTTGAGATTGTAGCATTTCCCAATAATTGCAGAATTGACCCTACTTTCTGAAAACACCCAACCTAGAGCAAATTTATTTCCTTGGACTTTTGCCAAAATTACCCAACCGAGGCCCAAGTCCTTCAGTCGTTTCATTCTAACACCTCTTTACTGAGACACCACAAGTTTCCCCGTGCTGTTCTGAAATGAGTAAGAAACATAGTACATTTGACTACAGTTGTGTTCCTGGTATGTTTTGACTGGAAATCATTGACCTGTACCCTAAATGCTTGCCTCTGTCCCCAAGTCAGATGGCATCATACTCCCCATCTTAAAAATGAATCACAGTCTCCTTTGCTTACCTGCAGTCTTTGAAGCACCCCTCTTCTACTCTTTGGAGCTTTCCTACTCAGCCCAAATCCTTTCTACCCCACCCTAACCAATTTGCTCACTCCTGAGGAAGCCCCTAGACCTTCAGACAAATTTTTCCAAGCAGATCTTCTGATCTTGAGGAGGGGACAAATACTTGGGGTGCTTACCTTTGGGATGATTTCCAGATTCCTTGACCCAGACACGGTATAGCGGGTGCCTATGTAAAGGGGGTTCATCGGGGGTGGTTTATTTATCTGCACAAACTTGAACTTTTTCTCTTCATCATCTATGGCCTAAGAAACATACAGAACATGTTTAAGGGAGATTCAGATCCTCAGAGTGTGGGCTGAATAAGATAAGATGGTGCTTTGGTGTATTCTCATGTCAGTGTGTGTTTAAGGGGGCTACACATTCTCTGCATC